>JAFMOD010000670.1:2039258-2105759 GCA_019802435.1 Corydoras maculifer
CACACACACACACACACACACACACACACACACACACACACACACATCTGATACTGCTTTTTTTTGGAAGTGAAGTCATGTGCATCATTGTTTTGCAACCATACAGTTATTGCAGGTGATTTTCCTTTGAAGTGATTAGGTATATGAAAGCTTACTTGGTGTGAAGACTGCCAGCCACACCTGCTCACTGAAGTCATAGGTATACACCCACTATTGGATCATTGGGAAACCCTTTTTTCTCACAAGACTTACATCAAAGTCTTTCTTTTCTTTTTCACTTCTTTTCTTTCGTCGTTTAGGTGTCTTTCTTTCAGCTGTACTATCAAAGCACCTGCTCCGGCTCTTTTGATCCATATACAGAGATTCTGCTGTGGTTTCATTTTCCTTCTAGGGGCCTACTTGCAGTCTGAGAAACATGGGTGGTGGGTGGGAATAGAACTTTATACTTGTAAAGGAGCTACATAAAACAATAGTAAAAGATATTGCAAATTTGGTAAGAAATGTATTACTTATTTTAAAAATATATTTATTTTTGAGCAAATTTACTATTAGGCATAGCTTTGAGAGGATTTAATAGACTTTTCTTTAACCATGACGTGGGGGGCACACAGACTGCCTTGACCTAGGTTAGGTCACCATTCATACATCAAGCAGTCAGGTGACTCTAGTCATTACAACCATGTTGTACGTAAATACAGTTCAGTGTGTGATATAAAAACAAATACATGCGTGGACCTACGTCAGATGTACCTGTGTTGGTGCCACTGAATACACACACACATGCGCATATACACATAGTAATGCATAAGCATACAAAGAAATGTTCGGTTTTTTTTATGTTTATGTACGTGATAATTTATAAGTTCTGTAAAACCTGTGTTTTATTCAAACATGTAAGCTGTTTGCATTTGCATCAAATTAAAGCCTTCCAGTTATGCAAAAGAAAGACAAAAGCCTGAAGGGTGGAGGGCAGTTAGTATAAGGAGTGTCTCATGGCTTGATCCAATGGGATTTCGTTTAGTTAGGCTTCCAGTCAGGCCTTTATAATTAGTACCTTGTGAACTTCTACAACTACCACTGTACTTCCCAACACAGTTTCTACACTGTCTCTCTTTAGAGATTGGAAAGGTTCCCTCCAATCCTGGCTCAGAATCAAGATACTGCTTCAGCCTTCTACCTCCAGGCATTTTCATTAGCCAATAAGTGCATAATGTTCTGTAAGTTTTGCATTCTCACCTGGTGAGGTTCTCACACTGCACGTATGGCCCTGGGCAGGCCTATGCAAGTATTTGATAGCCATTTTATTACCACAGATCACAATTTATTTAGTTCACTACTCAAAAACAATGTGTGCATTCATCCATCTTAGCTTTTTTAAATTTTACATCCTTAAAATAGACCAAGAGGAATAATAGTCTCTAAAGTGGGCAAAAATGGCTTTAGAATCCATTGGCAAATGTCCAGTTTTTATCTCAACTGCTACAAAATCAGCATTTGAGTACCTCTTATATTAGGACTGTAATGACCCAAAGAAGTAGTGGAGATGGGATATTACTGTAGTCTTGCTACACATCACTAAAGACTGGGTCAAAAATCTGCAAAATTATAGCTGATGACCAGCATGTACATTCTGTAGCTGCATAAAGGGAAATATTAAAATGTAAAAATAACATAGTATAGTATAAATAAGCAATATATATACTGTTATACCATTGCAATAGCAGACAGAATGCTTAGCTTATTATAACATCTAAAACACTGAACTGTGTTTAAACAATATATGTTATGCTTTGAACAAAGCAATACATTTTAAAAGCTTTCACACAAAAAGCTTAAACTTAAAGTTTTACTGCAAACTTAGACAGAGGCCCAGAATGACATAGTCACCACAAACTAACAAGTGACTAAGCTGCTAGCTACAGGCCTGTAGTTTCAAATACACAGCTCTCAGAGTTGGTTGCAAATATTTGTAGGGGTTATGGTGTTGGGAAACATGTTGTTGTCAACTTAACTTCCCGATAAAGTATATTAAACTTTTGGGAAATTCACCTCAACTCATGAATTTCTTTACCTGTTACCTATTTACCAATTCTTTACCACTATTCCTTTACCATCAAAACAACCACTACCCACACAACTCTCCTATCTAGGATAAGCAGTGCATAGAATAAATAAACAATTTTTTATACAATAATTTAAAAGTTACTGAAATTTGAATCTATCAAATTTCTATTGTGATTCTGTAATGAGATGGCTTTGTTCAGGTAAA
Source organism: Corydoras maculifer (assembly GCA_019802435.1). Taxonomy (NCBI): domain Eukaryota; kingdom Metazoa; phylum Chordata; class Actinopteri; order Siluriformes; family Callichthyidae; genus Corydoras; species Corydoras maculifer. Next base: position 2,041,528 of record JAFMOD010000670.1, read on the forward strand.
CCTATGAAAACATATTTACAGTAATGGTTATTTCAGTTGAGCATGAGGAGGAAAGTAAGCAAAGTACAGATCACTATGCTGTAAGTACGCAGCCTGTTTGGTGAGCACTGTAGCATGATAATGATGCACTGTTGGCCTTGGCTCATTTTGCCTGCAGTTTAAACAAATAAGTGGGTTACTGTGTACTTTTTTGTATTTTGTATTCTTGTGGGATACCAAAAACTTAAGCAGGGAGTTTCATCTTAATGCACTTTCATGGTATTCCCATTGTAAAAAAAAGGGCAAAACAAAAGCGCAATTTATTTTCTGTAAAGAAAGTATACTTGCCCCATGTATTTTCCACAAAAACATGGTTTCTTAAATGAACTTATAGTAGCAGGTCGTTTGTTAGAGTTCAGATATTAGGTCTGCATAGTTGTTACAAAATGTGGATGTTACATAAATATAACTTGCTTGACATACTATGGTTCATATGCATTAACAATAAGAGCATGCAATCTTTTCATGTTTCATTGTTCAAAGTATTATTTCTTATTATTGTGAATGCATTGCAAAATAATTACCACACATTCAGCAGCAACTACTTGTAACTAAAGTGACGTCTAATCTGTTTTATAAGCTTCATGCAGAGCATAGGAATTTTAAAACATTGTAATTTCTATATAATATACTGTAATGTGCTTGTGTACCAAAACCTCAATTTCAGAGATGTAGTGGAAAAATGCATAAAAACAGATAAAAACATATCTAAAACTATATGGTGAATATAAAAATGTTAAAGTACAGTAGAAACACTGTGTATAACAGTTCAGTGAGTAATTTAATACTTTTAAACTATATAAAATGGTTAAATTGTGTGTTTCTTACATGATTATGCTAATTCTGCTACAGTGTCAAAAGTCAGGTGTAAATGATTTACTATTGACTGAGTAACTCGAAATGAATTAAATCGCCCAGAATAATAAATAGATAGTTATCACAAATTTATGCTTAGTCTAATTCCAGTATGATCTGGATTGCTACCAGAGGATTCCCATCAGAGCCAGTTGTGTATGGTGGATGGTGTAACAGAAAAGAAGGTTTGAGTCAGTGTCTGATTTCTGGGAGTGAAATGTAATCCAGGTGTGCATGGCCTCTGACACAAACTTCTCACTTACGCTGCCTCTCTCAGTCAGAACACTTTAATTTTTAAGAGTAAAGTGTAAGGCATGGAAGAATTATATATTTACACCAAACATTTTGCCAAACATTTTCCTAATGAAGGGAACCTATGAGGACAGAGATAGTCCTTTGGCAAAAACACAATTATATGGGCTTTTTCCAAACTGAATACAAATTTCTCAACAATCATATAGCTGTTGAGCACCAGAACCTGAAATGGGAGAGAAACATAAAAAAGAAAGCTCAAGAATATAGAAAATTATTAAAATCAGCTATACAAAAAAAAAGAAGTTCCACAACCAAAACTGATCAGGCTCTGTTTAGTTATTAATCAAATCATATCCCCATATCTCCATGTTTTTACATCATATCACAAACAAAAATATTTTTTAAAAAAACCAAATGTATAAAATGTATAAGACAGATATTATGGAATATTAATTTATTAACATTTTATTTAATTATTGATGTATTTTTTACTCAGCAAATGCCTTTTTTTTTTGCTAAGCATTATAATTCAGGCATAAAAATGAATGATAAAAAATTGTAATCATGGTATTATCTAAATGACCCTACTTAATCATGAGTTTCAGGACATTGGGGGCTTTATTTACAAATGGAAAGATTAAAGAAGATTTTATTGTGTTAAGCCAAGGCCTTGATGTTCCTGGCTTAACACTGAGTAATTATTTAATCTTATACAGATTTTCTTTTTTAATATTGTGCATATGTTTGATTGGGTTTGTGTGGGAGTGACCGTCCAGATTAGTTTTTGTAAAGCGGTTAAGAGGTCAAGCTGGGATACTGTTTTACTCTTTTATTCCAGGTTTATTACTAACTCTGTGAGGATTTTGTGTGAACAAGTAAGCATTAGAATGTTGCATTGATACGATTTCTTTAGCAAGATTGAGTTATAATTTCTTACAGATATTGCTTTTTCTAGGAAAGTCTATAGTCATTTTAGACCATTTATTTTATTTTTTTACACATACTATAAAACATGGCCTCGAAGAAAATAAAATCATTAGATATATGTGTTTATCTAGCTGCAGACCAAATTTCTGTTAATCACAATGTATGGAACATATTTCGTAACTAGTGTAGTACTAAGCAAAAATCATAAATTTAAAGTTTCAATTAAATGAAAGGTAAGAATGACTGAAAATGGCAGATTTAATACCTGTTGCTATTTATTATTTAACTCGGATTTGCTCCTCCCCTGATTAAAACCCTTTTATAAACCAAATGCTTCTAAGACACATCTGCATTCATGCATCTGCATAATCCCTAAAACTGCAAATCCCTTTGAGCCCATATATTTATCATACTTTAGGACAAACCTTATCCTTTCATCTGAAGCATTAGAGTTATTTTTTGTAATTTTTTTATTTTTAATAATTTTTATTTTTAGTATTTTTTGTATAAGTAAGCATTTTTAATAAAAGTGCATTTATAAGTTGTAGTGGCCAAAAGTGAAACACTACGTTGTATAATTACACATGACATATGCATGCAACATTACCCCATACAGACATTTAACAAGCATTTAATTATTTCACCTATGTTGTCTTATAAACTACCTTATAACTAATTTGTTCTAACATGAATGATTTGCTTTAAAAATCCCCCTGTGGATATATCACAGGGCATTGACTATAAAGTTAAGGGTTTAAGCCCTGGTATTGTACTGTTGCCACAGTCAGACCCCTAAGTATGGCTCTTAGTTAGATAATCTAAGAGGCATGATGTAATTCTGGTTAGTGCTTTTACCTCAAAGTAAGAAGCTCCTCAGTTCAGCTTCCAGGTCCGGTAACCAAGGGACATTCTGTGTGTTTTTCAGTATTTGTGTGTTTTTTTATTTTTTTAAATAGTCCAAAACATGCTGTAGGGTGAATTACAGAGTGCCAATCACTACTAGGTGTGAATGTGTGTTTGCCCTGCAATCATTTGACAACCTGTCCAGGATTGGGCTGGGTAGTTTGATCAATAAATAGTTACTGTAGTGCCGTACATTTTCTCTAAAAGTTTAAACAAGGTCATAATGTTTTTTGCCCACTTTCTGAATGAAGCCATGGTCTGCGTCACTTGCAGGACCCCCTGATGCTATTTTAAAAAGTGGGTGAGGGAATGGAAACCAGACACTGATCCCAACTTTGAAACATAAATTTGCTAAATGACTGGTGTTCATTTTCATATGACCGCACACATATTTCTCTAATTTCACTTGCACCTGTTGCAGCACTGATAGATTACCAGTGATTATGCCAGAAGATTGGATGGTCGCTGAGGAAGAGAGTTTGGGGGGTGGGGAGGCTGGACAGGAGGAATTCCCTGACATGTACATCTTTGTTGTAGCTACATGTCAAAGTAGGTCAACTGTACAGAGAGAATCACACACACGCACACACACACACACACACACACTTTTATTGCACGCTGGGGAAAAGAGCAAAATTTGAAAGATGGTGAGGCCAGAAAGTCAAAGCTATATTCACTGCCCTGACTTTTATAGAATTTCAAAAATATTGTCTATTATTCAATATTTCTATTTCTTTCTAAATAGCAACTTTATCTGCTGTGTTATGTTACATTGTACTTTGCAAAAGCACACAAAATAAAGTCTTATCAATCACCATGCTGTAAAAGAATAGCTCACAAAATTACTGTAAACACTGCATGCAAAAATCTAATTGTGTATTGCTTCACTATGCATATTTTGCATTTTCCTAACCCAATGCTCAAAGAGCAGACACATAGACAACAGGATTTAAATCCATGGCTATCTCGCTGTGAGACAAGAGTGGTGACCCCTATAGCACACAGTCAAGTGAACAAAGGAAGGTGAATGTAGTAAATTGCTACCAAAATAATTTTTTTACCCTTTCTTCCCTCCCTACCTCATCCCTGTAATGCTAAAAAGTATAAGGACCTTAGAGATTGAATACATTTATTTATTTACCATTTTACTTTATTTTGGGCTTTTAAAATGCAGTACATAGAAAAAAGTGTACTGATTACACAACTAATGATTTATTAAATTATTTAAAACTCATTTGTTTTGACTTTATTTATCTTATGATCCACCTGTTAACCCACAGTAGTTATACCTATATACTGTTTTATTGATTTAGCCACACATCCAATTGAAAAATTTATAATAAAAAGTTGAAAGTTTATTTTTGTACAGTTATGGGAAGTGTATTTTTAGTTCCTTGCAGGTTTGTGACACATTCTTCACCTGTACATAAATAGCATACCAATGTGAATGCTGTAGTTCTTTCCATTTTTACCATCAAAGGCATTTTTGCGTTCATTGTGCATGCTGTTGTAAGCACATCATGTGAATGGGGTCAATTAGTTGCCATGTTGGGGTAACGAAACAAACCCTAGGAGGTCGTCTTACCCACACCTTTCCCCAATTATTCACTTAATTTTGTTATAGTCCTACAAATAAGAGTAATTCAAATGATTTTTGCCCCAGTGTCTGCCAGGCTTACTTTTTTCTTCTTGGATAGAAGGGACGTTTATCACATTCCTCTTCTGGATGCTATAAGTTACAGGGTGTGATGTGGTGTGTGTATGCCAGAAATCACACGACCATCAGAATGTTAACTGCATCAATGCAGGATCAATCAACAGCTGCATCACAGTGTGATTCTGTAAGAGTGGAATGAGCCTCTTCTTTTTTAAAAGCCTCTTTGATTCATATAGCAACATTAAATATTTTATCCAATTTCGAAATATCATGATATTTATTATGATTATCAGAATAAAAAACTCACTATTTGGGAAGTTTGTAAATCGTTAACCTTTAGACATCTGGAAAGTGACCAGGATTTGAACCTACAACCTTCAGCCCAACTAGTTTTACTAGTAATTTTAAGTACTAATAGTTCTAAACAAAAGACAGTAAATCAATCACTGTCTATACTGTGTAAGTTAACTCAATGTATTCTTTTGCAATTTTACTTTATGTCTAATGCTTTTCTTTATCTACAAATCTGCTTGTATCTGGCCTGCATGCGTTTTGTGTGTGTGCATGTTACTGTATGTACTGTGTGTTCCTGGTGCATGGTGGCCTGTTTTGGCAGGCAGACCCCAGCTGTGTTTTCTGCATGTACTCTTCTTGCTGAAAGAAATGTAGAGTGACAGTCTCAGCTTGCTGCTGTAAATTACAGATAACTAACTGCTATAGTGTGTTGCACCCCCTCCACTGAAGTATGCTTCTGCCAAATTGTGCCTCCAACTGCATGATCGCTCAGTGGTCAACACATGCAGAGACCCTTCTTCCTGACATCGCTCAATGCATTTGTTTAAATATTTGTTTTGTAATGTTTTTAATTCCTGATTTTTATGAAGCAAACATATATTTAATTATGTTTGTCACTATTTAAAAATACAGTTTTTATACGTAGTAAAATATACTGGTTTGAATCATTGGCAGAATTTGGCACTGGTTGCTTTAGTAAAATATCTTATTTTATTCCGCTTCCTAATGTCCATATGCTGTTTGTCGCTAATGCCTAACAGCCTGGCACGTCTGCATTCCTCTAATCTCCATTATGGCCCAGGAGCCTCTCTAGCCCTTGAAAAGAAATGATCTCAATTTCACACATGGTGGCTTAATCCATGTTCCCCAATGCCTGCATGCTTTGATCAATTGCGCTCGTGGTCCCGCAGGCCTAGTACTAAGTCCCCCACTACATCTGCAACAATGTGTGTGATCGCAATGGTAATTGCAGGTCATTGTTGTGATGGATACAATGACATTGAGACATATTAATAACACACGTCTACTCCCTACTGCAAATGTCAGCATCTGTGGATGACAGGCTTGTTCACACTACCCACAGAGATGATGGATTTAGAGGAGTAAGGGAATATGATTTAGAAGTAAGGCATGTGATTGGCACGGCATAATGTGTTGTATGTGAGTGCGTGGTGTGGTATGAGTTGCTGCAGCTCCAGTTGGGATTCATGTTTTTACTCTGTTCAAAGCTTGATGTTCTATCAGGTCTGACTTTTCATTGATTTGGCCCCTTTTTAAACATCTTTCATACATACAACTATTCACACATGCATATATAAATGAAAGGCTTTCTGAATATATTTCTTTCTTGATGCAACTAAAGTCAAAACCATCGTTTTTATAGACTGGGAATGTCTGGGCTATTGACAGATTTGGTCTTAACCCCAACTAAGTACTCCTGCCTCTGCATCTGTGCAAAATATTTAAAATGGTAAAAAGTAATTTGGGATTTAATGGATTTATGCACCAAATACAATAATTCCATAATTTGTTTTTTATTCAACAAGTAAAACAGTTGCATTTCACTGCTAAATTAAACCAATTGATTAATAATTTACTTTTTGTAACCATATAGAATTTCTGAAATATGTTGACCTGATATTTATAACACTGCAATGTGTAAAACAGTTATTTTTCCTCTGTGCAAATTTTGCCCTTTCATGTCAGAATGACAGTTGTGAGGTATAGTTTGTGCTTAAAATACAGTATAATTAGGATGTAATAACAAGACTCTCCACTTTATATATCTATTGTTGTATTTGTGTGATAGTATTTGTGCAAATGAGTTTGAAAAGAAAAATTAGCAAATGAGTAGTACTGTTATCATTTGGTTGAAATTTATGTGGTGTTAGTTACAATACGACATACTGTAGTCTCATTGCAGCATTACAGAGCTTCAAGTCCTCAACAAGTAGTAGACCAAAACAAAGTATGATTTATACACAAGTTCAGAAGAAATCCAACCGTTCAACAATAAGCAAAAGTTAACAAAGAGGCATTTAACAAGTAATAAACCATAAGGTATTAAATAAAATACAGACATTTAGTGTAGCAGATATCCAAAGCACAGCCAAATATATGTTTTTAATCTAGTTGCAAAGATTAAAAGTGTGTCTGAATCATGAACACATGTAAGGAGACTGTTACTATACCAAGCCTTGTTAGGAAAATGCTCTCCCCAGCAAGGATTTTATTTATTCCCATGACTAAAATAAAACCTGCACATTGTAAACAGAACTCATATAAAAAAATTAAAATAAAAAATAAAAATGAAAATTCAAGCTCACTCAGATAGATTATAACATGAGAACATGAGCTATTTTTAAGTTACTCTGATAATTTTTAATTATATGTTTATCCAAGTCAATCATTTTTAATTTTTATACTGTAGGTTGAGAGAGAGGACTTTCAATATGCAGTTCCTTGTATGTGAACATGCACTTAACATAGTTTTAAAAAAGTCACACTGTTTCAAGATCTAAAGTTCCACTGAAATAGATCTTTTCCACCTGTGGCTGAGACTGACCAGGCAACTAGAGCAATGAACTTGATGCCTAAATGGGATTTGGAAAGCAGAGCTGTTGAACTCACCTCTGTGAAATATGAGATCATTTTAAATGCAATGAAACAAATCTATTACGCACCTATTTTTTTCTTTCACTTTTTATTTTGCTCTGTCAAGCTTCAAGCTGGCGGCACGGTGGCTTAGTGGTTAGCACGTTCGCCTCTCAGCGCTAGGGATTCCCGGTTCGAATCCCCATCTGGGTGGAGTTTCCATGTTCTCCCCGTGTCTGCGTGGGTTTCCTCCGGGTTCTCCGGTTTCCTCCCACAGTCCAAAAACATGGATGAAGTCAATTGAATTCTCAAAATTGCCCCATATAGAGTGTGTCTGTGTGAGTGAGTGTGTGCCCAGCGATGAATTGGCGCCCTGTCCTGGGTCTGCCCAGCGCCCGAGACGTTCTCCCCTGGATGGGCATGGGGAACCCCACCGCGACCCTAATAGAGGATGAAGCGGGAGATAATGAATGAATGAAAAGCTTCAAGCTTGTTGGTTTTTACTGGTTATGGCAGATGATGGAAATTTATGTATAGTCTGCATTTCCGTATCCTGCCTGTGTGGGTTTACTCCGCTGATGCCCATTCATGTTTTAAAGGAATGTTAATAGGTAAATTGGAGATGCTGAATTGGCCAATGACAGTATTGCATGTCAGAAAATATATAAATAAAAGTACTATTTGTCTAACAAAGACTAAGAACAGTGGTCCTGGATGACTTGATTGCATACAAGAAGATCTGTAGATCTGTAAATGTATATGAATATAAACATATAAATAAATATATAAGTATAGGGTAAATAATATTTCATTTTAAGGCAGCAATCGCCTGTTTAAATATCTGAATAGTAACATTTAATGCTAGTCTCAGTGCTAAACTGAAAGAACAAATAGTAAAGGGCAGTAGTGATTAAGAATCAATTAATGTTGTGGATCAACATTTCAAAAGTTTTTAATAAAATAAAATATAACTGCCTTTTGGTGGGGCTACTTGTTTTACTGTATGTGAGAATAACAATATAAACCCAATAAAGCAGGCACATCATTCTCCTTTCCTGCTCTGTGATTGTAAACGTGTGTGTGTGTATGTGTGTGTCTGTCTCTATTTCTCTCCATTCTTGTGTGTGTGTGTGTGTGTGTTCTTTTTTCTGTCTGTGATAAGAATGTTGAAGCTTTTATCACCCTTTGCCGCCTCTCTCAGTACACATTGTACTTACGGGGAAATGTCATGCTAGCCTGGCATATCTTGCTCTCCCTCTCTCTCTCTTTCTCTCTCTCACACACACACACACACACACACACACACTATCCCACTCAATCACAGAAAATGAGCTGTCGAATCGACAGGAACATGGTGCTCTCAATTCTTAAAGTTAAGTAATGAAAACTTTCTGTCTGCATCGATAAGGACACACTGTGTCAGACAGTTTTGAACTCCCTCTATACAGCTGAGAATATTCAGCATATATATAACACATCGGTGCTGGTGATTTTGATCAATTATAAGACCAGAAAATGAAGCTAATTAGAAGTAGCACTAAAATATTTCCTCGTTTGTCTGTGATCTGTTAAATGATCTCTGGGAGAATGCTTATTTAGCCAGATTTAGACCTGGCAGCTTTGACAGTTCAGTAATGAAAGTGTGATTCACAGGGGCAAGACATTCAAAAGATTGGCTGACACTCTGCCTGTGATTTAGTCATTTTAGCATATGACTGCAGTTATGTCTCTGTTTTCGCTGCTATGTCTCATATGCCTCTCTTAGCTTTCTGTTCAAGAATATTATTAAAAGGTTTGTTATTTAAATGCCACTTTACAACGTTTTTTTTTTTTTGACGCCTCCTATTTCCCCAGTCTCCCTCTCCATTTCAATTACTATCTCCGCTACTCATCACGACACTTACTACATCCTAACTCCACTCACAGTCCACAAACATACCCTAACAAACACTAATAGCCCCACCGGATGTGATCCCAGAGAGTAATCTTCTTACATTAGTCAGCTAGCTGTAGACATGAAGCAGTCATAAGGAATGTACTAATTTGAATTTTGAATTCATGTGAAACCAGCTGTAATTTTGAAACAATGGATAAAAGTTACAAAGTTTATTAACATTAATATAATAAAGAATTACCATTAAATCAAAGTTGAACAGAAATATTCAGGAAAAAAATCATAACACTGCATTTAGTCAAATTTCCTAATTTCGCTGTAGTCTTTTTCTAGTCATTTTAGTGTTTTTTTTGACTTGGTCGCTTGTTTTTATAATTATATATATGTGTATATATATATATATATATATATATATATATATATATATATATATATATATATATATATATATATATATATATAATGCAGAATTTAATTTCAATATAGTTGTCTCATTTTAACTTCACGTTGCTCTTGTTCAAGTTGAAGACTAAAAGTAATACAATTAAGGAGTCAAGGAACTCAACGAGGTGAAAGCAGATGGTAAATTACAAATCTCTTTGATGACATGTATTCTTTCTTCAGTGCAGTCTACACATTGACCTACACATACACACACATACTCATGTTCATCAACATGCAAACAGGTCATGTTCCAGAAACACACACACACACTGTCCCTCACCTCTATAACTCTCTACCAAGCATGCATTATAAAACTATCACAAACATACACAGAAGCAATTACTATATACAATTTGGGTTTGAAATGTATATTCTTAAGTAATTTGCAATGAGTGGGATTTAAACATTTGACACATTTTACATACATGGTACTGAACAACATGGCAGTCCACTTGGGTTTGCTATAGTTATTCCATTTACAAAAGTGATTTGATAATTACATGACATAAAAGATTAATTGGTGTGCTTTTAAACATAGTTATTAAGCACATTGTGTTAAAAATTCAGAAAATGTGGACAAAGTATTAACCCAAGTGTGAAAATGTGTAAAAACTGACACATTGATGATACAGACCTGCATGGAAATGATGGTATGGTGTAATACTGCGTAAGCAATACAGGAAATGTACTTTCATGCAGAAGGTGTACATGGTGTGTGTGTGTGTGTGTGTGTGTGTGTGTGTGTGTGTGTGTGTGTGCGGGTGTGTGTGTGTGCTTGAATGGAAGTGTAGCAGCAAGGTCGTTGCTTTAATGAGAGCAGCTGACCTTCAATAACATGTGATGCAAAGACAGGGCACATGGTCTTAGTTGAGCCCTTCCCCCCTCATGACTCAGCCACCATTGGTTCCCTAGAGGTCAGTTATAGATTGCCTTTTTATGGAATTGTCATGTGACCACCAAGCAAAGGTCTTTTCCGGAGGCAGTAAGAAGCTCTGGCTTTCTTGCTAGTTCCCAGGTGACATTTTATATGTCCTTCACACACATTTATCCTACAGGACTGGTATTTATTCCATTGCACCAAGAAATGGAGTAACTGCGAGGTTATATTGTTTCAGAACATGATGCTGCAAGTAAAGTGCATGTGAGATTTGAACAGGTGTCTCAATAAGTCTAGGTCATTTATATGGTTACATCTATGTGTTTTGTACTTCATGTTCTAGCATTGCAGCATGTATTAATATAAACAACCCTGCATATGACTCCTCAAAGGTCACATATACAAGCCTGAAAATTAAGCTCTCTTTGAAGGTCAGAATCTCTGTATCTTGAGGAAAAATATGCTTGAGCCTGGAAACCTTTTGAAAGCTTGCAGATTTTCGTGATCATCTTGGTTTCTATGGTAACTTATTCGTGGTTGTCTGGGTGTCTGAGACTAATTGATTTTGGTAATCTTGACTCAGTGCCAGCCAGGACATGCTGTGACTTACAATATAAAGCAAACTGCAGCAACATTTTACCCATCATCATGACTTGATGTAAGACTTATGTGTTAGGCATTGATAAACTTTCATTTAATGCAAACTGATTTATTTAAACCTGGGTCAGGGTCCACCATCAGCTGACCTGGTTGTCACCAAGGTCAGAATGACTTCTCTGCTGTCTAAACCCAACCCGACTCCAAACATAAAGATCTGTAGCTGAAGCCGCAGCATTGCAGTACTTTCAGAGTTCATAAAACATATAACACTGAATGCTTTTGTATCTTTATTTTGAAAAGATCCATACAACATTTAAAAGAACAATTTTCACAACATAATTTAATACACAAGTATGAAAAATCACCTGGTATTATATATAATCTCATGTAAAAAAGTTTTAATATCACTTTCTTTGCTATACCTTGATGACTGTGTGTCATTTTACCCTCCTCCACATTGCCATTTGGACACATGGCTATTACAACCACTATGCCAAGATACACAGCGTTCCAGCCATAAAGCAATCAATTGTTAGGAGCACCATGTGCACCAGATAGGCCAGTTATAATTCTTGGTGCATTACAATAGCTTGATATTGCCCTGTGGTATTCCCTAAAACCAGGTTGGTCTTTCTATCTAGAACATCTTATCACCATGACACACGTGCCTGAAATAAACAGATGCGTATGCTGCCAGTCATAAATCACAAAGTGGTTGGGTTGATGAGAAGCAGCATGCTTAGTGTGCTCGACACACACACACACACACACACACACGCACACACACATATATATGGTTTATTAACTTATTATTGGTGTATTTAATGTTTCTTAAATAACAAATTAATAAAATGCATTTATATTAATGCTTTTAATGGCTTAATAGCTCATCACTTGTTCCTCAATGTAAAGTTTGGATTTATGTTAATGAGTAGTCTTTACCCATATACAGATGGTAATGTCATGTCAAGGTACACTTTGAAAGCCATTCTACATCAGTAACCTAACAAGATGGTTAATAACTGATTTATAATGTGTTCGCTCTGGAACTACACACTCTGTTCTACATTAGCACATTAAGCTGTGAAATAAGCAATAATTAATTTTGCATTTCTAAGAACTGTGTGAAGTATCTCTGAACTTCAAAGGCTTGTTTTCCCAGTGACACTGAACTTTGCCTTGTTGTTGATTGCCATGCTTTGTAGTTTTATTGTACAAATATATAACTCGAAGGACTGTTGACTGTAGTAAAATTAACCAACCCAGCCATGGAAGGTAAAAGGGTGAAAGAAAGGCTGCTTTTACGACCCTGAAGCCACTTAAGACTAACAGAGAGCATAAACTCATTTGAAGGTTTTTTAGATCCTGTTTAGATAGAAGGTCAAGTGCACTGCAGTAGTAAAAAAAGGAAAGAAGGCATTACACTTTCAGATATGGTATGTGCATAGATGCTGAATCAAAACCTTACCACTTTGACTTTGTTTTCTGCATCACACTTTCAGGGTGATTTCATAACAACAGCATCACAGTATTACATATTATCCCTTATGTGTCACAGGCTTATCATCAAAGATTAATCATTATGTTAATTTCTTTAACATTGTCACAAAGCAACCTAACTGAACATGTCATCAAATGACTCAGCTTTCTTTCTTATAGAGATGTTTTTCCTGCCTGTAGAGTTTATGGAGTCACATGGATCTATCACTCAACTGATTTCAATTGAGTTATGTAATAACTGTCCACTGATTCATACTGCACATGTACATGAGACAACTGGCCATGCGTATTGTTATTCTCAAAATTAGAAGATTGCTATCATCACATGAATACAAGTTTTGTTTTCTAGTCTTTAAATTATATAAATATATATGTATTATTGCATTGTGGTCTTTTTAAAAAATGCATTCAATAAAATACATTATTACATTACATTACAACATTACACTATTGCTTTATTGGTAGCAGAATTAAACAATACATGTAATTTAACATGATATTAACTACATTAATGCCTAGCAGATACAAATTTTTTTGATATTATATACTCTGGAACTAAATCATAGCACAGCAGTAAGCATACAGTTACATTCCTTTGAGCCCATGCAGTATATTATATTTTTATTGTCAGATTACAAGTAAATGGAATGTGTTAAATGAGGAACCCTGGCAAAAAGAAAGGAGAATCAATGACCGGAAGACTGGTAAAGGTTGTCTCAGATGCTAATTGGACTACTGAGGGGGTCTCAGGAACCAGGGTCCCTTATGATGATCAGCTCTAAAGCCAGAGTTTAAAGCCAGGAGCTCATGACCCTACAAGGATACAACATCAATAAAACCAGCAGTACTAAAGCTAGATATACTGTATGGGGGAACTGTAATTATTAAAGTACAATACTATTGGAGATGTGCTATTTTTAAAGATATTAACACAATCTGTAGTTGTAATTCAATTTTTAACAATATAATATATTACTGTATATCCAAATTACATGAAACATTGATGGTCCACTTATTTACCCTGCAGGTCTATAACATAAGGTTATATGTTATTTGTTAAATAAATATTGTTGAAGCTGACAACCAATTTAAAATAATTTTTTTTATTTCAGTACAGTAATTCAGTTTCTTTTTCTGGTTTATGAGGAGGTGTCTGATTGTGTTTTGACACTACACACTATTATTGGCATATGGCTGCTTAATCCATCCCTCAGAACTAAAGAAAAAGAAGTACAGCCACCCCTTCTATAGCCTTCCTTCTACTAGCACTGAGCTAATAAGCAGGCACACAGTAGGCAGAACTAACTTAGAGGGTGTCTGGGTGGCCGCCAATGACGCTGTGGCTAAATATGTCCATTCTGGAGGGACAGAAATAGCGATGACAGTTCAGTCCAGGACAGTGTCCACACGTGCTCTCACTATTTCCCCTTTTTGATTATGTTTATATCCACCTGTTACATTGAATGCCATGGGTTGAATGACAAGATTATGCCATGTGCAAAATGTTGCTCGTCACATTGCTGAAAGCAGCTTTGAATTCACAGCCAATCAACAAGCACCAAAATGAATTTATTTTAAAATTAGGTACTTAAAGACTAATGTCAGTTGGTGGTCAGCTGGGCATCTTGAAGACCACTCTCTATAATTACCACTGTGCTCAGCCATCCAGTTTTGATCCAATTATTTTAACTGATTGTAAAGGTCTTAAAAACATGCATTCTTAATGGTAGTTTAATGGTCAAAACTGACTACTTTTACCTTCATAAAAATTACTTTTACCTGGATTTACATTCATTCATGCTCAGATTTTTCTCCTTTTGTTTCCACGGAGAGGAATATTTTCGACTGTTTTGCACCTGCAAAGCTGCTCGGTTTGGGGCAGTCGTAGGTTTTTGGTTAAGGTGACTTAAAAGTCCCTGGTACTATGGCTGAAGTGCCCTTAAGCAAGGCACCTAACCCAAATTGCTCCCTGGATGCCATGTACATTGCTGCCTACCGCTCTGGGCACATGTATTTACATTACCAGTGTGTGTGTATAATCTTCCCAAATCTGTCCGTAAGGCAGAATCACTGAATAGTTTTAAAAAATTGCTGAAGACACATCTCTTCAACAAATACCTGTTGTAAAAAGAAAAAAAAAAAAAAAAAAAAAAAAAAAGGGGGGGGGGGGGCGTGTGCCGTGGCAGCGAATAACATTCAGGTTTGATGAATTTACAGTATAGTTGGTTTTCTTCATAGCTTCTGACTTGTGGTGTTCTCATTTGTAAGTCGCTTTGGATAAAAGCGTCTGCTAAATGACTAAATGTAAATGTAAATGTAAATGTATATGTGCATGTTTTAAAAGCACTGACTAAATTAACCAACACATATTAGAGTGGGAAAGTCCAAAGAGCACAAAGTAGATCTGAAATAGGGGAACTACAAACTTAAACAAATTGAGAATGTCCCTGGAGCCTCTTCTTAGCAAATTCAGGTTTTTGCACCTTTATCTTCATCTTTATATGCAATAAATAATCCAGATTAAACCTTAAACATAATTGTATCAGCATCTGATAATCTTGCTTTATGTTAACCACTCTTCATTAAGCAGTCAGGTTTCAATTTTGTGATTGAAAATATTCAAATGTATTAATATGGCACACATTTCACAGCCTGGAGTAAAATAGGTAAAAAGGTTATGCCTTGTAATTGCAAATGCGCTTAAGATATTTCAAAACAAAAGTACTAGTTTTTGTCTACAACCCACAGATTACAACAGAGGTAAGAGATGCACTAATTGTTACTCATTGGTACATTTGATTCCAAAATATCACTGTGATACACTTAACATGAGTAACAGCAAATGCACTGTTTTGCAACCATTTCCCGCACTTGACGTGAATAATTCTTTTGGCAACTTCTAAGAACAGAGCACCTCTAAAAATTTGTACAGAATTGTCAACAACACCTATATTGACCTATATACTTTATACTGGCATGTGCCACGAGCATGACAGTGCTTCTGGTTGATACTTTGACTCTTTGCAAATATTTTGAAAAGCCTTCAGTAAATCAGCGGCTTGACATTGATATGTTTGTGTACAATCCTGTCCCCTTTAAAAGTAATAGTAACCTTGTTTTTATAAACTCTGTTTTTACTAAAATCTTAATCACATAGCATAAATAATTTCTTCTATTTACTTTTAGTATTTGATAAACACAGTATGCATTATATAAAAAGTGACATGTTTGCCCTTTGTGTATATGAAAATGTGTATGTGTGTTTATTTTAATCCGTTGTTGCATAAACAAGTGGCATGTGTCTGTCCCACTTTGTACCAAAATATACATTTGAGTATACATGTTGTTATTAAGAAGCTATTAAAAGAAGATCGTGACGTTCTGTCCAACATCATAAAGACAACACACACATCCTGGTTTCACAGGATGAAGGCATCTAACAGACAGCCAAACCTTTTGGTGGTTTGGATTCACTTTCTCAGATCAAACGCTTCTAATTAAAAGTGCTAATTCAGCCACAACCCTCAAAAGCAGGAATATTATTGACACAGATGCAATGCTCAACAGGATGGTTACCTTTTAAAAGCGACCATGACAAAAATAGCTTCAAAATATGTATTTCCTTTACACTGTGCCCTTAGCTGCAGAAGAAAAACATGACAGAACTTTCCGATGGACCTCGAAAACAGGATATGGTCATGTAGTAAAGGAGGCCTTTGGGAGCCAATGGTAAAAAAAAAAGAAAAACACTGTAGATGACACCTCCATCTGCAAATCACAACCCTATTTTCAAAACAAATTTAATTTTTTTCTGTTTTCAAAGCCTTCACAGTATAGTCATGTGTTATGAAAAAATTCATTTGTATTTACAACAAAGATAAAATTTGTCCGTCAAATGCTACGTATCACACACTTTTTTATTTACATCGCTATCTCTGTCTTTTTTTTTTGGATGAATGGTGGTGTTGCACCGGCCAGGACTTGCTGACGATAGCATTGTGTATGCTGACACACAGTGTCTCACTGTCTCTATGCAGCACAATAATGAAGAGTAAACCAGATCATTAGAGAAGACCCAAAAATGCCTTGTCACACACACACACACACACACACACACACACACACACACACAAGTTTGTTTTTATGTCACTAGACAAGTGAAAAGAAAACATATGCATTATAACTGTTTGTGTTAGGCCCATCTACAATAAATAACAAAAATGCAATGTGCTAAAAAGGACTGAAAACAGGACAGTGTGATGTCCTTATTATTTACTATGTGGGGTTTAAGTCAGGGATTTAAGACAGACTCTACAACAGGAAGAGCACAGGAAGCCTAAAACATGAACAAAACTGATTGTTTGTTAGGTTCAGCGAGTTCAGCTAACATCAACCCTTTCTGAAACAATGACCAGAGGGTACCATCAGACACTGGTTGGTTGAAATGACTAAGTTGGTTGATAAACTTTTTAACCAATAAGCAGATAATATGCTCTCACATGGTTTCTTGTGACTAAAACCAAACCAGTGGGTAAACATACAACAAATCTATTAAATTATCTATTATAAGAATATTTTATGCTAAGGTATGACACTAAGTACACTGACAGGCCTTTAAGTTGGGGATCATAATTGGCCCTGCATAATCAATAGCTCCAAATCAAAGAGTTGAGTAATAAGATCCTTCAATTACCTTGGGAAAATTGCTTAGAAACAAGAGGAAGTGACAGACACCAAAGCACCATCTGTGCCTTATAAATATGTAATGGCTGTTAAATGTTGTACTGGTGAGTGTTCTAAAGCTGTGCAAATTGTCTGTATTTGATGTGGGTTCTGTAAACAGAATAAATAATCTGGTCACTCAAATTTAGATTTGCTTTGACCCCATCTTTTTTAAAACGCCAGACAATTCCAGCTAGTCCAGCTTCTTCAGGTCTTCCCTAAACAGAGTAAACATGAGTGAGAATTAACATCTGGTGCATGTGAACCTCTCGGTGCACACATCACTGCCAATCAGGAAGGATGCTGAAAAATAAACAAAGAGAACTCTAAACAAATATCTGGTGCAGCACGTGTGAGGATATCCCCATCTGATGGACTATAACGGTTCACTCTGAAATCTGTGGTTTGGTCTGAAAGACCCTTCGGGGGAGAATGGACTCTCTTCCTGGTTCCCAGATTGATTATGACACAGGTGTTGCCACATTTTCAAAACATCCTCTTGACAGAAAAGATGTACATGCTCAGAAGCACACTCAAAGACAGAATTATTTCAACTGAAATATTTTCATCTGTGTCTGAACACACTTAGGCCTTCTGGTTAAATACTCCAAAATATTGTAGAGAATTTTTTTAATCCAAAATTTGGATCAATTTATTAAAGTACATCATAAAAGATGCACATGTACTATATTTCATAGATAATTTATTTTGTACAATGCTGCCATGCAACTTGTATGATATGGTCCTTGGTACAAAAATGGCCAAAACCTATATACAGAATCTAAAGATTATATTTAATTATTTTTCATCATTTACTGCCTGGAATGTTTAATGTGTAATACTAAACCACCGTCACCATTGAGTTGGAATTCTTGAGGTTGTGGCTCATTCAGATACAACAAAGTCATTAAAGCATTTAAAACAAATTTTATAAGGAACCAGTGTATTTAAGTCTGTACTGTATAATGCTTTAATGCAAAATAAGTACAAATATAACTTGAATTGTGTGACAGGTATTATGAGAGCTTGAATATGCAGCACTTGACCTAAAATAGACACGTGGTCGACCCCAAAGGTAATGTGAGCTGAAGAGTAAAATAGATTTCCAATATTAACAGCTAAATAAGCAGTTGCCAAACTTGGATTTGAACTAATTATGTACGGGGCCTTGGATGCCAAAATACAATAAAATTGCTGACTCACCACAGTCAACTGTAAAAAGTATTTCATTCATTACTATAACAGGATAATTCTAAGTTTAAAATGAGTTTAAAATGTATTAAGTGTGGCGTGATAACTGAAAATAGGCTATAAGTCAGGACTATTTATTGCTTTGCAGTGGACATGCTTTTAACTTTTCCTTTTTTTCCTGTGAGTTTTTAATTCTGTGGATTCTTTTAAAATTAATTTTTTTATCTAGAAGTTTGGATTCATTGTAATGTGACTCATTACTTTTTCTGCCTTGTATTACTTTTCTAGTTGTTTATATTAATAAGTTCATGTCTTTGTTTTGATTTTTCACCTGATTTTCTTAGATCAGCTCCGTTGATTAGTTTACATGTATAGCTGGTCCAAAGTGCAGTTTGCTTTACAAACAAGTAATGATTAATATATGTAAGTACATCATATCTTAGACTTGCATTCATTATTTCATTATTATAAACTAAGGAACTATTAACTATTATTAAGATAATGTATACAGTATTACTAAATTTTTTATTGTTAAACTTTAAAATTTTAAATGTTTAAAATGAAGCATTTAGCACTTCCAAATTTAATGACATTAAATACAGAAATAATAAGTAATCTGTGATTCTTTGATCACAGCAAAGAAACATTGTTTGTAAGCAAAAATGCTTTAAATGAATAATATTGAAAATTGTTCTCATGCTTTTCATTTATTTATCTGTATGCCCTTTAGCAATGCAAAAGTTTTACCATATAAAGTTGCTTCTTGTTAGTCTTTGTGTATAACACATATTAGTTGATGCCAGCTAAAACATAAACTCAAATCTCATGACCATTATATAAAATGTCTGAGCCATAAGTGTGTTTGAATGTGTGTGGGATGGGGGTTTATAGAAGGAGCAGCTGGTCGTGAGAGGCATCCTTCATCAATCTGTGTCAGCCCTGATATCTTTATAGAAGCAGAGGAGGCTTGAAGTTATAAAAAGGGAACATGCTATTAAATTTCCCATCCAACATGATCTCACTTAATGAGGATATTATGTGTATAAAAATATAAAGAAGATTCCTTATCTCATTCATTTTGAACCTGTTCGGGGAAACATGATAGCCTTCACCACCTCTAATTGTTAGTTGCTGTGTGATAAAACATACTGTAGATATCCAGTAGATAAGAACTTTTGCATTAATAATCCTTTTTAATTGCTAATTTTCAGCTATAAAAGCAAACTGAAACCATTGTAATTAACAGCCACTGTAATCAACAACCACTGTACTAAACAAAATACATGTTTAAATAGAAAGGGTTTGGTGTTTAATGAGTTTGATGGCATTTCAATATTTAACATGTTAATTATAGAAATGTTTGGTTGGGAAAAAAAACCTACAGTCAAACTTATCTTTTACTGATAAATGGCCTATAATCTCCAAATCCTTGGCCTGATCTCATTCATTACCTTTACTTCAGAATGATATGGTTCCTGGAAAACTTACTTAATTGTTAGCTAACCAGGCAGCTCTTATTTATTGCCTATAGAAACCTGCAGAAAATTATAGCATTGGTAATAGGAAAATTCACTTACAGAGTCGTATTTAACACAGAGATAAAAATAATTAATTAAAATGCTAGAGCTAACTTTCCAAGTTTGTAGTGATAAAAGATGCCACATTTGTTTTAATACAACTCACTGTACCCTGAAATTTTTAATTTAGAAGCTGTTGCATCAAGGCAAACTTGTTACATAACATTGATTAAGTATGTAAATTTACAACTGCCTAATGCCGGAGAAGTCGTTAGTTGAGTTAATGTATAATTATGATAATTCGGGAAATTACACAACATGACCCAGTATTGACGATGATAGAGAACAACATAATTTATTATTTACTAACAATTTTCACAGAAATGAAAAAAGTGAAATGCTGTAAAATTTAAAAACCGTTCTTTTCCAGCTTTTGCAGAATACAGCATACTTATCATTTAATCTAAATTAGCAACATACTGTGCTAAACTTAATCTTTCTAATGCTAGTTGCTTAAGCTAGGATTACCCATTTAGAGCCAGATGTCACACACTTCTCTAGATGATGAAGCCATAGCTCAGAGTATGCTGAGACACAGCAGGCACCAAGGAGTTACGGCACTCTCTGTTTCAATCATAATGATAATAGGCACCATTTATAATCAAGGGCTTAGCCAGAACAAGGGACATTATTTAATGACAGGGTAGGCAAGCTGGTCTGGGATCAGTCTGCACACATAACTAAATCACCTTCACTTGGGGAAAGCCTAAACAGTGAAACACCACACCATGGTGCATGCAAAGTCATTAACATTCATCTTTTTTTCTGTTAACATTTAAAATCAAAATAGTAGGAAATGTAATGGCTATAATTAGTGTACAATGAAATCCTTGTCTTAACATAAATCCCATTCACAATTACAATTAGAGTTCTAACAATTTAATATTTATGGGGAATTAAAATAAAAGGGACATGTTTGCAGGATATTCAGCATATTCCAAATCTAAGCCTTAAATATTCTTACACACAGATTTTAGTACACAGATTTGTTCTCAGTCCTAATAGCATCAATTCAGCACCATGCCCTTTACTAATGATGAGCTGGGTGAAGAGGTGAAATTCTAGAACAGACTATCCCAGGTTACCAACCCAATACAGTTAAACTTGAGATCTACACCTTAATCTACAAGGAATTAATTAAACGCAAAAGTAAATAAATTTGTTTAAAGATTGATAGTGATTCAGGATGATGAACAGTAAAGTTATTTGTCAGGAGCCTTGTAGGAGAACTTTCCTCCACCAGCAGTAATTTTAGTAATTCACTAAAACCTTGATTTTGTAGACAAAATGACAAAATTATGTTTTGCCCCCCAACAAAAGAGGTTTGTGTAAAACCACAAAAATAGCAGCAGCAGGTAATGTGACTCACCGCAAATCTCTTTAAGTTACTTGATTTGAACTAGTTCATCGTAAGTGCAGTTTGTTTGTGTTTTGCCTTGTAGTGCTATTAAGAAATCTTGGGTCAGTTCTTTCAAGAGGCAGCCTTTATCAAATGTACCATACATCTGAAACAAAAATGGTAAATGGCGCACTATCAGTAGGATCCTGATCATCAAAGTTGGCAGGCATGGTAAAATGGATGACATAGGGAGAGGGAGGGGTCAGACTGTATCCATTCACATGTGAAAAATACTGGGATACATTGACAGAGGAAATCAATGTGTGGCAGAAGTCCTTGGGGAAGCTGATAGCTGAATAAATTGTTTTGGCTTTAGTGAAGTGTGACATTCTTTACATGTCTCAGGGGTGGCTAGTCTCCTTGGAGGCACTGCTTTCTGCTAGCAGGGACAAAAAGCATTATTGGGCCTGTCATGGAACAGAGATTTATAAGAATGATATGGTCTATAACATTAAAAGCACTTAGAGGTATACACGGGGATAGATCTATCTTGTTCCTTAGTATGTACGATGGTGCAGAGCTGCATGGTGTGCGGTGTGTGGTTTCATTCACTTGCTACTATTCTTATTTTGTTGGTCATATAATAACTAGATTTTAATGTATTTTTACTTACTGATTATATTTAGAAAGCTTGGGTTCCCGTTAGACAAATCTACTCTTTTTTTGTGTACTTATCTCTAGCACCATTACACATTGATCCTTGTCCAGGGTCTGTTATCATTCCTCTGACATACAAGCAAATTGCACTTGGACACCACTGTACAGGCACCACTTTGTAATCCTAAATCGGTGGGCTAAATATTACACCCACTGAGTGAGATCTTTTAAGCTTACATCACTTTGTATCCTGCTGATAACACATTTCATTCCTATGAGTATATCTTTTTTTATATATATATCGTTTGTATGTTTAAAAGGGTGTCAACAGAGACTAGCCCTTTGCTATCATTTCAGGAATTTGCAATATTATTCAGTAAGATTTGAACCTGTTGACATTCGGTTGTAGCCAACGCCTTTGCCCCTGCAGCACTTTAATGCTCTGTCAATTATTGCACTTCAAAGAGATGTGTATCAAAATGTATTGTGTATTTAACTCCTGTGTCTATTTGGTATATACATTATAGTTACTACTGATATGGACTTGTAACCTGTCTGGATTAGTTTCCTGAACTTTCACACAATGAGACTCCAGAACCCACATGACATTATTATATGATTAATGAAAGAATGAGTATTAGTACGTTTGGTAACTAAATGTGAACTGTAAATTGGAATATTATGTAAAATGCAATAAAAAGCAAGAGTAAAATGAAATGCAGTATAAACAATAATTGGTTATCACCTAATTCTATTGAATCTATACATATATGTATTTCATACATATATGTATTTCATACATATAATATTTCACTTTCTGCCTCTTATGCACAAAAAAGGCTTTTCACTTAAGATAAGAGTAAAAATTTGAGTTGTTAAATAGGTCAAAATTAAACCTTTTTATTTTAAGTATATTATTTTATTAACCATCAAGCTCTTTACTACAATATAAACCTTCATATTACTACTGTAATAGGGCCTAAAACCATTTACCATTCCATTGCATCAAGAAAGGTAAACCAAAACATGATCTATTTATCAAATATAGATTAAATTCTTTGCTCCCAACTCACAGACATAACTGAAAACAGTGGAAAGGTTCTATGATTAAATTAATCTAGAGTTTGGTTTTTTTTTTACAAAAATGGGACATGGAGTTCTGTGGCAAAGATGACAGATTATCTCTGTCTAGATTGTTATCAGAAAAAAACAGCATCTGTCAGAGTATGGTGTGCCAATAGCATGGGTCCCTTGCACTTCTGTGGAGGTAACAGTGACAAAGTGACATTTAGTGGAATTTTTGAAAGACACATGCTGGATCAAAGCAACATATTTTCCCAGGATATCATTGTACTCATTCGTACAATCAAGACTGGGCCAGGCCTAAATATCTAAATATATGGGGCAACATGAGGATGACTCTCAGGTTACATCCAAACTTGTATATTTTTATTTTTCATTTCAGTAATTTTGTTCACAGTTCACGTTATTAGATAATAGAGACTTCCTTAAATGAATATATTTTATATTTATAATTAATATAAGGGGAAAATGTGTGTTTTGCTCTGTCCTCGTCTTAAAACACTTTTTGTCCCTAATGGACCCGTAGCGTGACAGCATGGCACAATCAAAGAAGATTAGCCCTGGATCAGTGATGAGTGTCCCTAGGTGAATTCTTCTTCCTTGAAAGAAACGAGCGCAGGTAATCAGCTCAGTGACCCCAAGAACACACAACAACACATGTTAATCACTGATCTCTAATTTCACCTATAGTGTCACAGCATTATGCTCTCTTTAAAAAAGACATATATTTAGTGTCCTGAGGCTGTCTAATTTAATTTATATAATAATAATAATAATAATAATAATAATAATAATAATAATAATAATAATAATAAATATCTTTATATTTGGCATTATACATAACATTTAGTAAAATGTCATCAGTATGTGCACTTTTTTATAAGTTTCTCCTGTAGTGTTATTATATTTAACAACATTTAACAAAAGCAGTCTGTAAAATATTACCAACATGACAGATTTACATGGGAGAATAATCTCAGAATTACACTAGTGGGCAACCACTGCTTCACCATGTGAAAGTAATTTAGGAGTATGCGATGGCTTGCAGGCAATTTAAACTGGGTTTATGTCACATTATGACGTCAAGTGAGTTTGTAAAAGAGTCTCACATTAATTTTCTGGTCATGGCATTTTCTTTTTAAAAACAGAAGCCCAGTTCCTCGGTGCCAGATCCAAAAGTCATCTGTCTGGTGCCTAGATGTCTAGTGCATGCTATGAATGAAACAAGACGCAATTCTCAACCATCAGGTCCCGTCTGGCTTGAGAAATAAAGCCCCTCATCCATCACACACAAGTATCCATGGGGCTTTAGGACAGGACCTAGGTTGTTTAGCCCAACGCTACAGCCCCTTTTTTCCATTTTTTTTTCCTTTTCTGCTTTCAATGCACAGTGACCTTATTTATAGAGTCCCATCTGAGCTCATAGAATACATGAAGTGCAAGAGTGAATGTTTTATTGTGCCCACCAATGTAGGATTTCTTTCTTAAAGACTTTCCTGAAAAAAAAAATAGAGAACATGTGAAATAGCGCCAAGCAGAAATGTATTCACATTTTGTCAAAACGTTTTTAAACAATGTCTTGATTTCTACTAAATGTACCTTTAAGACAATATAGGGCCAACCAACGATCTGCAATCAATAAGTATCTGTTGCATCTGTAAGCATCTTTCTCTTTCTGAGCATTACTCTATTACTAGCTCAGATTGTGTGGAGAGACCTTGCTGATTAGCTAATTAAATGATCTTGATAAAAAGTGCATGTAAAATAGATTTTTCACTTTTGCTTGTTCTTCCATAAAAGAACAAACAAAATAATAAATAAATAATAAACACTAAATAAGTAGTATATTAATTTATTAATTAAGTAAATTAATTAAATTAAGTATAAGTTTAATAAATAACTTTTTATAGCTTATATAATATTCATAACTCACAATAGTATATATATTTATAATAATTTTTTACAATTTATTTATATTAAAAATCACTTAATATCTGCAATATCAAGCACTATGTATATGTAGCACATTACCTGCTATGGATTTCAAATGTGCGCTGTGATGCATTGAGTGCACTAGATTACCCATCTCAGTATGAGTCAATTGAAAACTCTTACTTTAATCTCTACTGTATGTGGTGTCCCATGACCTCCTTAAAAGTGGGACAAAGTGTTTCACACACTCAAAGCGATGAAGAGAGGACCGAGTTCCCATATGAAAGCGAGTGAGAGAGAGAGAGAGAGAGAGAGAGAGAGAAGGAGAGAGCACTTCAGTGACTCACTGGTGCAGTACAGTAACGGTGGTCAGGGTGACCGTAACTCACTTGCATCTGGAGAGAGATTCTCTTTATGGAGTTGAAACCCTTCATCTGGGCCCAATTTCCACCTCACACAACAGCTGGCGGCTTTCATGTTTGGCAGGCCAGAACTGAGGAATTCAGAGGATCCCATCCCTTTCGAAGTCTATGGCGGCCTAATTACAGGCACGGGATGTTTATGGACCTCAGGAGAAAATGTCCACAGCCTTTCGTTTTGCAAGCTGCCGCAAATGTCTGCATTACACTCCTGCTTTTCCTCCCTCAGATCCTGGCAGGTCAAAAACCCATTATTAGAATGTCAGCGAGGCAAACCCACACACACACACACACACACAGAAACAAATGTGCTATTCATTGCACATGTTCGTTTCCTCATCGTCAAACAAAAATATAATGAAGAACTGTCTTAATAATAATTTTAATAAACTGAAATTTTAGATGCTTGTGAAATTGTCAGCTTTGTGAATGACAAAGCTGGTGAAACGTCATCAAATTGTGTGTATGTGTAAGTCTGTTTTACATAGAAGACTCTGACATTATGGCATTATAATTATGCCTTGCTAGTAGATACGTGAAAATTACACTGGGCTTGATGGAATTTTTAAAGGGTTTTCTACCATGAACTGTCTGCTTTAGGTTGTTCCACAGCATTTCTGGTAAATTAAGCTCAGGACTATGACTTGAACAATCTGAAATGTTAACTTTACTCTTTTTTATCCATCCTTTGGCTATTGTTTAACTGCATGCCCTACATTCTTTTAAGATGCATCTCATAGACAGATGACTTGACACCTTCATTTAGAATTTTCTGATAGGCCTATAATTCAGAATTCATTGCTCTAAAGATGGCACAATGTCCTGACCAAGGTCCACTACAGTTACAATTTTTTTTGTCCTTGAGCAAGACCCTATGCCCTAATTGCTCCATGGGTGCTATGACCAACCCTGACCCCAACCATAAAGTTGGGACACTTGTAAGTTGCTTTGGATGAAAGCATCTGCTGAATGACCAAATGTAAATGGAATGTAAATAGCACAGATGTCCTTCACAGTGAGCAGTAACTTCTTTTTTGTACCCCGCAATTCACATGATGGTTTTTGGGTATAAATATTGACATTAGCCACTAAAAAAAATGCATTTAGTTACTTGCAATAAAATCCATTATAATTTTCTTGAATATTACATACCTTGCTCTTGGCTTGAGACCTTTAAAAAAGTATTTTTTTATTTTGAGGGGGCACTGCCAAAAGTTTCTGATTTCAATTCCTGTTTGGGTGAACACAGGTCCATATTCGCAGATTATAAAGAAAGATAAAATTTGCTTCCTTTCCTTAGTAAAACAGACAGAGAAAGTGTACAAGCCAGGGTAAAATGAATGATGATTTGGACTTTATTTCACAGAAAGATAGTGGGAGTTATTTGGCCAGCTAGTGCATGTGAAGTGTAACTTTATTGGCTTAAATAGCTTCACTAACAGCGCTTTATGTAATAGCTGAAGGAGACAGAGTAAGTGATGAGTAGCTCCTAGAAGTGCTTTTAAAACATCTAACTGCACTCACATTTGATATGTCTGACCCTGGGATTCTGTGGGTGATTTTGAAGCTTTTTTTGCCTGACTATAAAACCATACAATAATATTATTATATATATGTTTAAAAATAACTATGAATCATCAGACACAATGGTTGCCTCACCAATGGTTGCTGGTCTCGTATTTAATTGGGGGACCTCCACAAACATTAGCTTGAGGATGGTCAAATGCACCTTCCACAATATGGACTTTAGAATCTAGTACCACTGATAAATGTATTATTAAAAATCTTTTCAGTTCTGCACAGTAACATATCCAAGTTGGTTTATCATCTTTTCCACAATGAGACCTGAGATTGGCTCCAGGTTTTAAACATAAATGATTTGTGTAAATGATTTGGGGTGAAAAAAAAGCATTTTTCATGGCATCTAATTATTTTAAAATCAGGAATGCTGTTTGAGGTGTTTAATCAATCAAACATCACTGCTGGCTTTACAGTCTTGCAACTTAAACACTTTAGCCAACAGTGCCCAATGGATAGAAAGAGGCACTGTTGGGCTTAAGGAAGATTATGAAGATTATATAAGTGTTCTTGAATAAAAAGAGCTGTAGGCTTTACCTTTTCATCTGCAAAACATAACACAAAATTGGGTGTGTCCCATAAAGTGGCCAGTAAATGTATCTTTATGTTGTAACAGTGCTATGTAATTATAGTGTAATGGCATACTCACAGTAAGTGTCCTAAGAGTGGTGTGCTGCAGTGTTGTTGCTTATGCATGAATTCTGCAGTGCCCCGCTAAAGTGCTGTGCCAGCACTGCATGCAGTAAATGTGCCCTCATTGACACATGACATAGTAAGCGGGGCAATTGGTCAGTAAAAGAAAAAAGGGTAGATAATGCCTCTTTAGGAATTACAGTGGAAAGGAATGCACTATATAATCTGTCGTGCATTTTTGTGAAATAATTTATTTCTAAACTTTTGAAAGTAAATGTGTGTATGTGAACATGAGTGTGTGTGTGTGTGTGTGTGTGTGTGTGTGTGTGTGTGTGTGTGTGTGTGTGTGTGTGTGTGTGTGTGTGTGTGTGCAGTCACTATGCATTGCTGCAGCACAGTGGCTGGGCGGGCCTCAGCGCTGAATGGCTGCCAGCGCAACCCCATTTCCCCTAGCCTCTTACTGCAGCGGAGCCCGGCAAAGCTCAGCTTTATTAATGTAACACAATCCTGCCTCTCCCGCGTGCTCACCTCATCTCTTCGTCTCACAAATGCCCACAGACACACACACAGTGGAAATTCTTGCCCGGTGGGGGAAACGAGGGGGGCTTGCTGCCGCAGTGCACGCAGTGTTGCTTGGACACATCTGGCTAGCCAGACAATTTTAATCAAGCCAGAGGGTGCCGAGTTCATTCCTATTCCCCGCCTCCTGTCTTTCTCCCGCCAAAACTGGAGCACGTCCTGTCTGCTCTGCACTCCCTGGCTTTCCTGCAGATGCACATTTTTAAATATCTATGAATGTGATGCTGTATCTTTGCATCTTTGTACCTTTGCAGATGAGCTTCAATAAGGGAAGTAGGTGGTTAATTTAGAGGCAGCATATGATTGGGAAATATCATTAAGTAATTGTTTTGGAAATATATTTTACACTTCATTTGCATATCTGTATTTAATGAAACAGTGACTAAACTTTTATTGATTACACTTAAAATAAGTGTATCAATAAGTAATAAGTAATCACCTCATCTGTAGCTTTGTGAATTTAAGTATTATCACAATAAATGACCTTTACATTTTACACTCTACTTTAAGCAGGTTTTTGTAATTTACTGTAAAAACACTTGCAACTATTGCACATCTGTTGTGTGATGTTGTATAGTAAGCGCACAGCGCAGTGCTCTGAGTGAGACAGTCTGCCTGTGTGGTTCAGGTATGCTGCTCTGCTCTGCTCATCACAACAAGAAACTCATTGACCTGAAATGAAAGCCGCACCCTCTTCTTTAAACCTCTCTTTTTGTCCCCCTCCTGGCTGTCCTGAGCACTGCACCAAACCCCTCCCCCACCACCACAACCACCACCGTGCTGAGCAAATCACATAGAGGTCCAGTGTGCATGGGTCATCGCTGCTCCGAGCAAAGCAAATAGTGCTTTTTTTTCTCACTCCTCAGACGTACTAACACACTTAACAGTTTCAATGTTTGTAAAACCTTTTACTTGTTTCTTTTTTTTTTTTGGCCCTTTTTCATGAACAAACACAGAAAGGCCTGTTCTATTCATTCTCGCAGCAAAGAATGAAGTTGTTTGGACTGTGAATGGCCCAGTCAGATCTAGGGAGCATGGGCCGTCCCAGTTTAGATCAGTGATACAGCTTACATTTCCAAATCCTGCGTAATGATGGACAGATATGATTTATGGCATCTATTGGAACAACCTGTATGCTTTAAAATCAGACTGATTATTTTCTTGGTATTACTTAGATAGCTATGATAACTAATTGAAAAAGAGGAGGGGGATGAATCAGACAATGGTAATAGATTGGTTATGGAACAGGCTGTGCTCTTAATATTAGTTTTAAAATGATTTGGCCCCTGAATGAACCAACAGTTGTTACAGGATTATAAGAGTGATACCAGATTGACTCCCTTTTTTATTGTTTCAATACATAGGACTAATGCCACTCATTTAGAACAGCCTGTACTCCTGGATTAAAACTGTGACAGATGCTCTTGGATGAACTAGAGAAGGGAGAAAGTTACTGTATAATGAAGAAAGGTTTCCTAATCATTTTAAATAATTTTAAACCTATAACCAAATGTGTTTTGAAAAAAATGTGTGTTTTTACATCAAATATTTCTACATCATAAAACATTTATTTTAATTTAATTATATGCATGTTGCAAAAATTTCAATGAAAAGCTAAAAATACTGTTATGTTTAAATTTCCATTTATGCTTGTTCAGAGTTTTGAAACGTGGAAAAATATCTGGAAAATGGTGTACAAGTTTGGTATATGTGATATCACATTCAGAAGATTGTGACAGATAAGGGTACAGTAAACTATATTGATATTGAAATAATGTAATGCATTTGGCATCATTGTCAGCATTAAGGAATATTTACCAGATTGTCAGTTATAACTCACATTCATATTGTCATAGTGTTTGGAAGAAAATTTGTTTTGACATGCCATGGTTGTTTTTGTGTAGTATGTGTAGTGGCTCAACAATAGTGTAAAAGTGTGAACTGTATTTGTCATTTGCTGGTCCTGCAGAAACACACTGGTGTAGAATTCTGTTGTGTAATCATGTTAAAGCTGGACTTTTTCTTCCATGTGAGTGATTCGGTTTGCTGTGATTGGCTTGCACAAAACACACCCACACATATTCACATGTACACATTTAAGTGTTCCACACTTCACAAAACAAGGCACTGTCAGACACTGAGATGATGGTTTCCATAGCAACTGGTTCACTCCACTGAGACAGCATTCTCCCAGAATCCCAATCACTGTGTCTAGAATCTGGGAAACACCTACCCAGAGAACAAACAAAAACACACTCTCTTTTGCTTTCTATCTCTTATTCTCAATTTTAAATCATATCATTACTAGACCTTTCATTACTTAAACTTTGATTATTTTTCTTTTTTGTCACTAATTTCTCATCAGCAATCTCCCTATATCACTTGCTATTGCAAAGAGGGATGATATCAAAATGAGACAGGGAACTGAGTACAGAGAGTGATTCACATTTCCAAGAGGATCAGAGGTGATTCAGAGATGAAAGATAGACAGATTTGTTCCAGAAGCCTGCCATCATACCAAGACACAGAAAATGATTATCAAACTACACACTACAAAAGCATGTGGGAGCGTTTTTAATAAACTAAAGCTTTTGTTTCTGAATCATTGATAATGAGAGGACAGTGACCATATTTACTGGAAGTCAATGATCGTATATCATATAGCAACAATAACCTCTGAGGGTATATAACATCTGATGGCCTCAGTGCTCATCATCTTTCTGTAAGTGTAGCCACTTCTTTTTATCAGCTCTGTTCTAGGAAACAGAGCCTGTTCATTTACTGGATTTCAGATGCTTAGCTGGCTGTGGGGCTTACTTCACATTTCTAGGGAATTTGACAGCCTGTTATAAGTCATTTAATTGGTAAGGTGTTAATGGTATTTTAAATTTCAAATGTAATAGTTTATTCAAGGATAATGTGCAATAAAAAGCTAATTTAAATCAGTAATTTAATAAACACTGTACAGTGCTGTTGGCTGGTTATTGCTTGTTAGTTTGGGCTTTAACAGGGTTACAACCTTATATGCTGAGAAATAGCCTTCATCCACAGAGTCTGAAAAGCTTTTTACAAATTACTTTAAATGCATTCCACCCTTTAAAACTGTGAAAATTAATAAAGTGCTCCACACCACTTTTTTTAATTTGTATGGTCGACATGTTTGTAATACAAATGTGTTACTGCTAAATATTTTAATGAAAATATAAAAATCTGAAATCTGTTTTTGATCTCTGAATTATTTCTGTTTTACCTGTCAGTGAGTCCCCATCTGTGCTTTCATTTCTGCCTCCTCATTATTTAACGAGAAGGAGAGGATCGTGATGGAGACTTGTAAAGATAAATGAGTCAGTAAAAGAGAATTTTGAGGTTAGATGATTGAGCCAATAATTGTATTGGAATAAGAAGGAGGAGAATGAAATTGGGTTTAAAGTAAAGAACCAAATGGAGCAGACTAATGGGATTTTCTATTTGTTGTTTAAATCCACTTGATTAAAAAATGGGAATTCTAACTGCATGGCCATCATAAATAAAATACCCAAACACATGACAGTCAAAAATAAACAACAACAAAATGATATTAATGTGATCAGAAAATATTCTTTAACCTGTTATCTTGTGCAAACTTTGGCCGGTTCAATTAATTTGTAAATGGTCAATAAAAAGGACAAGAATTTAATGTTCAACTAACGCCACACTAAAAGTGATGATTCCATTATTTATTGCTTTATATTTGGAAAAATATCACTGCATTGAGAATCAGTTTAAAAATCAATTTTAAAATGTAAAGCTGATTAAGACTGTGGTTGTGCTGTAAAGGAGGGGTGCTACACTAGAGAAGCAGGAGATCCCCGCTTTTTGGCATACCTCGCCCCCTCACTGTGTTTATAAACTCAACAAGAGAGAAAGAGATAGAGAGAAGGGAGGAGACTCCACACACTGTGCATGCTAAAATCAAATCACATTTATCTGTGGTCTGTAATAAATAAATAAATAAATGGAGAGGCAATGACAAATTGGGTGCAGAATTGTGTGTGGGTGTGTGTGTGTGTGTGAAGGGGGTGTTGCAGGAAAATACAATGAATAATAGATACTTAGACACAGACAGAGAGAGGGAGTGATTGTGGATGAGGATCTGCTACATACCACACCTCCATTATCACGTTTCATCTGTCTGCTGAAAAAAAAACACAAAAACCTCTGGTACCTCTTCTTCAATTAATGTCATTTAAGAAATAGCTCAGCAATTATTAATGTTATATTTTAAATAAATTCCAAAATTAGCCATTAAATCAATCAAACAAGTAGTTGTATTTAAATAAATATTCTGCATATATTAAAACTGAGCAAATATCTAACAAAAGATAACCAAACACAAAATTCAGAAAATTCTGTCTGACAAAGTTAAAAAGCAAAACAGGAGAATTTACACATAGTAAAACAGAATGATTATATGGCTTGAGAAGGAAGTTGTGTGCGCGCGCGTGTGTGTGTGTGTGTGTGTGTGCGTGTGTGTGTGTGTGTGTGTGTGTGTTATCAGCTGACACAATGTGATACACGCATATCCTCCGTTCCTCCTTTCCCACTAACATCTTTACACAGTCAGCGATGGATTGGCGCTCTGTCCTGAGTCTATCTGCCCAGCGCCTGAGACGTTCTCCCCTGGATGGGCATGGGGAACCCCACCGCGACCCTAATAGAGGATAAAGAGGAAGATAATGAATGAATGAATGAATCTTGACACAGTAAGACACAGTTTCGTATTGTGGCCAAGATTTAAGTCAAAATTCCTCACATTTCATTTGGACATCTTTAGGGAAAACTTTACTATGGAGATCAAAAGACGTGACCTTTAAGTCACTTCTATGTGAAACCCACTTGAATTATTTATTTGGCATGAAGCAGAGTTCCAGGTGCGCAGCCGATATTTCATCTCAAATAAGGTTTCCATAGGAGCTGTGGTGCCATGTGTAGAGCCATGTAGAAATTCTTTATTGACTATTGTTCTTCTAACCTGGAGAACCCTGTATAAGGGCTTGGACCTGTGAGCACTGATATGGGAATAGCTGTTTGCACTGGCTCAGTTTACTGCTGTTGTGTGGTAATTGTCTCTCAAGAGAAAGACTCCAGTGAATACAATAATAAACATTTCTTATACAGTTTCCAGCCCCTGTCTTTGGTCCTCATGTTCTGATTGTATTGCTATTTTTTGGGAAATTTAAAATGGCTTGAAAAACAACACTGATATAAGAACTCAAACAGTATGACAGATGTCATGTGACAAAATCCATGGCTCTCCATGGTGATAAAACCTAAGTTCTTATCCTACAATCAGATGATTGCTCTTTTGTAACCCTACTGTGAGTTAGAACGACAGCAGTGTTGTGCTGTTTTAAGCTGAATCACCCTAGTCAATCACTCACGTTGCTTTAACCAATAGTTTTAAGTAAGCACTGTAGTGCATAATTAGCAAGAAGAACAAAAATGCACTTCTGAGACAAGTGTCACAATTGTCTCATCACTGCTCAATGCTGCAGGTAACTTGTGAGGAAAAGAGCTGGAAACAAGGAAATTTACTTTCATACTGAAACAGCCACAATAAACCTTACACTGGTTGTTTACATTTTTTTTTACAATAGTTCTGTTACTTTCAAAAAGATTAAATACGTATATGTAATGTTTAATTAACAGAAAAGGTGATGTACCCCAGTGGTAAGATGATTCTGCCCCTGCCCTTATAATGAATTTAATTTATTTAACCAATGGAATTTTGCTCATCAATAAAAATCTAAAAATATACTATATTTATATATAACTATAATTTTACTTCAGTGTGTTTAAGTAAAATAACAAAGTACAAACAAAGCTTTTGTTACATTTGTTAAACGGATCCCAACTTTCAGGGAAATTGAAAGAGTACAAATAATTCAGAAAACAAAATACTGAAAAACTGGATTCTGAATATTGCATGAATTCATAACCATCCAATTCAATTTACAAGCACAACTTTGGATGCAAAAATTCTTTGTGTAGATTTAAACAAACATAAGCTGTCATTTACTTACTCAGATTAAATAAATGTGAAGAAATAGCCGTCGTACACACGCCACCTCCTTATCTCATCACTGCAGCAGTGTTAAAGCTTCCAATTCAAACAGGACTGCCATTATTCTTGTGCATTTAATTATTTTGTTTCAGAAATGCTTCCTTTTAGTCTGGACTGCAATAACATTTGAAGTAAATGCAGATCCATTCACCTAAAGTGGCTCAAATGTGACATAAAGGTGGAATAGCAAGGAAGTATATAGACAGCTTATGTATCTGCTTATGACTTCAGCTTTTTGGCAAGTATCACTAATTTCCCAATTAGAATTACTCTCCATATTTTAATTGAATAAAACAAACTTATAATTTAAAGAGTAGCAGTTAAGCATGTGATCATTAGCCAATCTCAATCAATGTCTGCTTTCCCCCTCAATCCTTTATTTATTTATTTACTTATAGATAAAGAAATTAGGGAAGTTCATGTGGAATACATGTGTCTACCTGAATGCTGAATGTCTTAGCATTATGGACAAACCTAGTATGAACATTCCTCCACTTAGCAATTGTAAAGAACTTGGAGTCAGAATTGGCACCACATTGAGTTTGCAGCACCAGATGGCAGTTGTCACTAGAGTGCAGGTTTAGACTGTAGGTAAGATATAGCAGATCCATGGATTGTCCTGTAGGGTAGTCTCAAGGTCTTGAATTTAATGTGGGCAGCAACTTAAAGCAACTTAGAGAGATGAGCAGTAGAATTAGTGAGTTTTGAGGGGGAAAAAAAGCAAAAAAGGCTATTGACCTCTTACCCCATCATTCTGTATAATATACCAACTTCCACTCCTCTGGCCCCTTAAAATTTAGCTCTTCTAAACGTGTTTATCACTCATGCGCTCTATCTGCCTTTCTTACCATTTCCTCTCACTGGTTTGTCCTGCCTCAGCACTGAACTCACTGCCCTCTTGCTGTCACATCCATCATTTACAGACCTCTGGGATTGATCACCATATTGATTCTGGCTATGCTGTACACACCCATCTCCTACCGAGATGCAAGTCTGGCAAACTCATTGCTTTCTGCCATCCCTGTTTTCCTGTAAAATAAAGAAATTGTTTGTTAGTCAGCCACAGGAAGCAGGTTATTGATTTCATGAAGTGATCAGTGTCTTGTTTTCAGTGCAAATCTATATTCGCAAAATTGCATTTTTGTTACATTACAAATAAAAGGTTTAGAATGAACTTCTAAAAATATGCATAATCAATTATGTTTTATTCTTAGACATTTGTATAGATTATTTTTTAAACATTATTATTATTATTATTATTATTATTATTATTATTATTATTATTATTGGGATTTCTTTAAAAAGAAATTGTAGTGTCTTGACAATACATGAAATATATATTCCTGCAGTCTACGGTAACTGTCATAAAGATATTGATCCATCTTTTTGTGTGACAATACTAATGATGCCCAAGAGCTGTTAAAAAGAATAGGGGAAAGGTTGGTTGGCATATTGTTTAAAGTATGAGAATCGGCAGCTGTTACAGGATCTTATAGCTGACTTACTTTCCTAATGAAGAGATGAGGAGATGAATTTCACTACTAGTCCAGTTATAAAGTATGGTTATAAAGGTTATACAGTATGCACTTTTATCATAGTCTTATCAGTGTGTCAAACCATTATTTTTGCTATTTAAGTTTGCTTTTTCTTGTTAGTATATACTAAGTACTATTCAAATGTTGTAGTTAAACAAATATAAAGCAGCTCTTAATTTTCCTGCCATGGAAATGTGTTATTATCTGTGTCGAGTTCATGCACATTTTTAGCTACAGTGACTATTTATTTACTAAATATAACAAATTGGAAAGAAAAACTAATAACATAAAATATGGTCTGTACTAAAATGTTGGCATATTTATTCTTGTATATAATTGTTGCAAGTTAAACTAAATGTATCATATCTATTGACCTATTGACACATTAACAAAACATATAAATCAAGCGGACAAGGAGCCAAATCTTTGCAAAGACAGTATACTTCATTTAATGTTACAACAAATTAACTGTGTTTCTGTTAAAACATTATCATATTTATTGCACCTAGTTTTCCATGCGTTCATACAAACACATTCACAAGCACAAGTAGGCTCTTACAGTTACACACAAAAGCCAGTTTACAATGTCATATGGAAAAAGAGGCATGTTTTAATTAGCAGCCGAGTTTGTGTTGAGGGGGCATGGAGCTCTGGTTACATGCAGCCAAGTCGAGTTTGCTGAAAAGACCCATAGATTTATCAAGCAACCCTTGGAGACAGACAGTCTGCCACCCCACCAACGGCATGTGTATGAATGTGTGTCTGCATATGGGTGGGTGCACAAGGAGGTGTGTAAACACTGTTCTGTGTTTGTGTGAGCGTGCACACGTTCATGTGTTTAAAGGATCCCCCTGCAGCCTCTGCGTCAGCACCACAGATTTACTGGGAAAAAATCACAGAAAGGAGAAACAGAAGTTCTCTATGACCCCAACTTCTCCCCCTCCCCAACACTCAGACAGAGTAAAATGAAAGTATACAGAATGGCTCTGTTTGTAGGTTTTTGTGTTGCTGGGAATAGAGTTAAGGTAGAAATAATGCACATAGGCATTATATTTTCATTATTAAATCTATATGACAGAGGCCAAACAGAGAAAAAAATGAAAGAAAAACAAAGGCATAAGTTGAAAGTGAAATAGGAATTATATTTTGATAATATTTATCAACATGTGACATCTGTTTCTGAAATTGCAAAAAAAAAAAAAAAGGATTCCCAAACCCTGCCCATCCAGGGGAGAACGTTTCCAGGACTGGACAGATAAACCCAGGACAGGGTGCCAATCTATGGCTGGCACACTTACTTACACAGACACAGACACACAGTATTTGGGGAAATTTAGAGCGAGAGAACCCGGAGGAAACCCACTTAACACGGAGAGAACATAACAACTCGACCCAGATCGGAATTCGAACCTGGATCCCAGTGAGAAGT
Source organism: Corydoras maculifer (assembly GCA_019802435.1). Taxonomy (NCBI): domain Eukaryota; kingdom Metazoa; phylum Chordata; class Actinopteri; order Siluriformes; family Callichthyidae; genus Corydoras; species Corydoras maculifer. Next base: position 2,079,145 of record JAFMOD010000670.1, read on the forward strand.
GAACATGCTACTAAGCCGGCTTTTAAGCTTTCTATTTTTTATCTTTCATTCCTTCACTCCTCCACTGCATGCCCTCCATCAGCAGGCAACATGGAGTCACTACTTGTGGTGAATTTGTTTAGGAGAGGGGTTACACAGATCTGCAATCTAAGTGACAGGTGACACCCTGCACCTGTCCCTCGGGGGGCTAATGGGGGCACGTGCGGTGTGCCTTGTGCTCTTTAAATTCTGGCACCCCTCCCCCAGGGGGTAAAGGATGATGGAGAGAATGATGGAGTAGGCCTCAGTGACTTCCCCCTCTCTTGCTTCTATCTACCACACTAATTGCCCCTTCTGCCTGGTCCCCATCAGAGTGTGGGGGAGGAGTAAGCAGCTACTGCTTGCCATCTGTTCCTTCTCCTGACTGCGGCATCAATGCTTCTTAGAGAACTCTTGCTACACACCTTCCCCCTACTGGCCTGGCTATATTGACTGGGCATGACACCCACTCACCCTGTCCAACAGTGACACATGCTCATAGTAGTAACAAGTGTCTCCATGCATTGTTTGTAACAGCATTGTCCTCTCCTCTGTCATTAGTCTGTAAATGACAGCACAATGCGCAAACTGGGCTTCTGTAAGTGGCCCGAAATGACTTCAACGAAGACACTTATAGCAGTGTCAATTTCTCCTTTTGACATTTTGACATTTATCAAATAATGAAGTTTTTCACCATGTTATTAGTGCAGCAGCACTTATCACTGATTTATGTCGTTGGTTCAATTTAGTTACTCTAAATTATATTGCAAAACTGATTCACTGTAGTTAATTGTATGATGCATTCATTTTGTATCACATAGTTTTCTATATTTGCCTTCTTATAAAAAGACTTACATTTTTATTTTCAAGAATTTAAAAAGTAGCAGATAATATGTATAAGGTCACAAATGTAATAAACACCATTATTAACTAACCCAAAATAGTCTGGGCTATTACATATTATCATAAAATCTCATTGTAACCAATCCACCTTACAGTGAACTGAAATACTGGTATAAATATATTTTAATGTCTCTACTTTCCAATTTGTGATCTCTGTTTTAATTTACCAGCAGTGGGCTGATACATTGCTGTTTAGCAAACAAACGTGCATACATGCACAAGCACAATAACTCACTCTGTCATTTCTGCTACTTCCCATTGGTTCCTGGTAAAATTAAATGCCCTTAGTGCATCTTGGGGATTGTAGGATAATTACACGGTGGATCTCTTGAGGTAAGCAAAGTGCAGCCCAAAGTCTCTCTGGGGAAAGTGGTGTGCTCATTAAGAACAGGTGATCAGTGAGACAGTCACACACATCTTGCAGTATCAAACAGCATGCACACACAAATTGTTTGAGAGTAAAATATGATAAAAAATACAATAGAAATCATATTGACAATAGAAAAAAACAAATTAGACATGAGCAAGGAAGGTTTTTGACCTGCTGATGTGTTGCTAATTGGGTATTAACTGAGGTTACAACCAATTACATATATTAATCTAAATATCAAGAACAGTTCAATTATCTTAATATCTGATAAGCTGACTTGAATCATGTATATTTATTTTATATTAGAATTATTTAACCAGCATGGTGACAGCCATGTGATGCACGGAAAAGCCACAGTCTACAAAAAGTGTGAAAATCTTTAAAAAGGCATAAAATGTTTTGTTAAAGAATGAGGTTTGGACAAATGTGTTCTATAACATGTGTTTTAGGGCAGTGCATAATACAGGTGTTTCTATTACATGACCTTTGCAGCACTCTGCATTCATTTAGTATCAATCAGGTAATATGTTTTATCTGTATTGTATGAAACATAAAGATGAGCTATTTCGTCAGTAAAATGCAAACCTTAGTATCATTCCTTCTCATGTTCAATCTTGACTCTTAATCATCATTTATTTTCTTTAATGCCAGTTATGTCGATCTTCCGGCTGTGATGAAGTTAAATTTGAAAGTTGCTTAGATATCAAACTCACTATGATGTCCTCCTCTGTAAAAGTAATATAACTCTGGTCTTTTATTGTGAACCAACATGTTTTTCTTCTCTGTTTCAGACAATTAGAAAAAATAAATAATTTAATTAAATTAGTATTCTCTGCTATAAGCAAACATGAATACATTATGTGCAGCAGCTTGTTTTATTTACTCTTTAAATGCCTGTCACACAATACAAATTAGCATTTTTACTTGGTTACAGTTTTAGAACACATCAGCATTCTGAATGTAATAGACTGCGTAAGGTTTTCTACTTCTACACTCTATCTCTCCCCTGCTGTGTATCACCCTCTCTGAGACCATCTGATGGGCTCCAGACGCAGGTGGGCATGCTGTGCCAGGGAATGCCATTGTGCACAGAGGCTCAGGCGCCTATGATGGTTTGCCAAGGGGGCGGGATGCCATTATTTCCTGGGGTCTTGATAACCGCAGTGAGCTTGGGGGAAGCTTCTAGCTTGCTGCTGATCTGAGACCAGTTTTACTGGCTTTCACACAATAACTACCTAATAAACCGGCAGTACCAGAAGCCATTTCTTGTTTTCGAAATGCCAGTAGCACACAGAGAAAAATCCTTTTATCTTGGGCTGTGCAACATAAAGCTGCTGTCTGTCAGCAGCTGAATGAATAACTGTAAGTCTCAGTGTCCCCATTTAACCCTTGCTTTGATCGGCTTCTTTTATAGTAATTTGCCCTTTTGATGCATTCAATTTATTTTTTACTTCCTCTTTTTGAAGTTTATCCTTTGTCTATCTTTTTAATCCAACCTCACCAAATCCCACTTTGATCAGTACTGATTGATGAATAAACACCACTTAACCGACTTTCAGACAAGAGAGGCTTTGATTTTACAAAAACTCACTCATGGCAAAGATAGAACATCATCTAAAAAGATAGAGTGACTTAAAAATGTCGGGTTTAAAAGATCTGCATACAAACAGAAATGGCGCTGGACTCCTGATTGTGCCTATGACCCCCATCACCCCCTGAATAAATTTAGATGGGCTTTGGAATGTATGTTGCACTACTGACAAAGGGCAAGGACATCTGACCAGTACATCATTATTTTTTACTGGAGACAAGCTTAGGCTCAACGAGGTCTGCAAAGGAATTGCACATGTTTTTGGATGAAAATGTCACTTTTGCATAAGCTGATAATTATGTGGTGGCTGTAAGTATTCTACTATTTGAAGGTATTACTACAAACAGGAAGAAATTCTACCATGACTAAGCAACTAAACACTCCAAATACCACTCCAAAGAACTGGACAAAGACAGGGTAATTGAAAATATCTTTATATAGACCTTGATAGTTTGTGTCAAAAGGGGCATAATCCATCCAACAAGCCATTGTTAACATATCATAGGGTGTGGTAGCTCACTGGTCAATGTATTGAGCTGTGGTTCTGAATGTTGGTGATGTAAACCGCCAGTCCACCAAAATTTGTGAATGTGGGTTTTGAATCATCATTGCTTTAGGGGTACTGTATTGTAGTTGGCCCTCTGTTCCGATCCCACCCATTAAATTAGGAAATATGTGGGTAGCTTTGTGAAAAATGCCTGCAAAATGATGTATAATAATGTAAATTGTAATTACACTAAAAATTTAGAAAATGCTCTGCATTACTGATTATTGTTATTTTTCTCTGAGTTTGGGTGTCAGTATACAAATATTATGCTGTTTTTAATTGAAGGTTTTAAATAAGTCATTTGTAATTCTTGTGCAGCATGCATGTGTGGGTGGGGTGGTGGGAGGGTTGTCCTTAAAAAAGGGCTAATTGCATTATGTGTGAAAATCCTCAGTGCTAAAATGGCATGCAGTGCTGGCTTTTGAAAAGTAAAACTGATATGAACCGAATAGTCCTCATGTGGCCACGAGGCATTTATCTGTTTGTCCTTTTCTATTTCTTTATGTGCCCCCTAAAGAGAAGTCAACTAGTGGCCTTCGGCAGATGGTCCTCCCCCAGCATTGGCCCTTTGGGAACTAGAGTGTGTCCATTGTGTTGTTCGCGTGGCCAACATAACAACAAACACCACCAGAGGGTCAGCAGGGGGTTATCGAGGTCAGAGTTGGAGGTGACTACAAAGCCAGATGCACTGCTGAGCTTAGCAGTTCAAACCGCCTGCCACTGGCTTTCATGAGCTTTTATTGGTCAGAGCGCATGTGACCTGGCATTTATAAGCCTATATAATCCTATACCTTTGGGTATAATAGGAAAGTGTTGGATAAGCTAAGTTGATAAATAAAAGATTCACCATAATCCCCCAGTGCAGCTTTTATCTCTGTGTAGAAATGAGAGGAGAGAGTGGTGGCTTTTAGAGAAATTCTCTTTTGAGTGTTGATTCTTGTTAGATCTATTACACATCCCATCCACATCACATGTGTGTGATTAACACAAACTATATCTTCTACATGTGCTCTCAGATTTAGAAAATAATTTAACCCTGTTAATTTAAAACTCTAAATGAGGCAGTTGAATTTAAACCATAAACATGCTGAAAAAAACATGAATTTCCCTTATGATAAATAAAGTATCTGTCTAAAACCTGAGCATTTATTTATCTGATACACAGAATGTCTGAAGATTAAAAACCGTAATTCCCCCCCCCCCTAAACTACAAAAGTTGTAAAAATTAATTTAATTAGGCAAATGCAAATGTACTTTTAAAATAAATCAGTGCAAACAAAAGACAAAGCTACCGAACAGGGTCACTCTAGGCTGCGGCATGAGATCATATAGTTTCATCATGTTTTTTTTTCCAGCTGGCTCCTATTATCTTCTAAAGCATTAGTGTGCCTGGATTGTTTTGTATAGTCAGCTAAGCTCTCTGTAGCCGGATGCAGAAAGTATAAACGCCTAACTGCACATCCCCTTACCTGAGGCCATTGTTTTCTGCTTCGCTAATTACAACAGACAGAAACATGAACGTACTTGTGATTAAGACATTTAAGTTATTTTTTTTCTTAACAGACCATTTTTATTAAGCTTAAATTTGTGTTTTGCTCTTTAGGTCTCTTTTTATCTTCCCTCTGGAATCCTTGATTCAGACGCCACATTCCCTGCTGATGACATCAGGCAGCTGCAGACACTCAGTGCCGGGGTTTGTTTAAGGTAAAGCTCTCCCACTGGCGTCACCGTGCCTGTACTAGAGCCAGGCTTGAACAGTGGTCCGCTGCTATGCACAGAATGCTGAAAAACATGGATTAGTTCGATAGCTTCTAGTGTCAGAATACATGTTTGGAATTTTATACTTTGCACCAACGTCACCGGGGATCTGCGTTGTAGTTACATAAATAATGATAAATCAGTTTAGCTAAGCAATGTTGTTGGTTTTTCTAGTCACTGTGTTATAGTCCTGAAGGCCTTGTAGTTCATAAAATGACATGTTGACATTGCAATGAGACACAGGATACTGGCCATTTATTCAAATCTGAGGCCATGAACTGGTAGACACCTTTCACAAGTGTTTAGGTTATTCCAGTGCTCATAGTTAGTGATTTCTACATTATTATAGTATAATCTAATTTTTAAATAATCTCATATCTATATTTGGGTGTCAAATTTCATCCCAAATTAAAAATTGTGTTTACCTGGTTATATAAGGCTGACATCTGCTGGTAAAGACATGTCAGTGAGCCAAAGCCCCTTTTTGTTTATTCAACTCTCCAGAGGGCGTAATAGGCTCATTTTGCAGGAGGTGACGACCTCACTTAGGAAGTGAACAAGCAACAAAAAAGAAAGACAAATTTTAAACAAACAAAAACACAAAATTAATTTGGTTTAATATGTCAAGGCTCATGTTGCTTTATATAACTAATTTATAGTTGGTCACCACTTTTAAACTTGCATCCATATTAATAAAAAATAAATTTAAATCTATTCTTTGTTTTTGTTGTTATTAAAGGAAACATGAATAGCAGTGAATATAGTTCATTACAGTGATAATGTTAAATTCTTGTTTGCATGTTGAAAAATAATTAACTTACAGATTAAATATTACACACTCTAGTCAGATTTAAATGAATGCTGATTACATCAAAACACTTGACTCAAGATAAACAACATCTGCTCATCTGCTCATCTGCTCCACTTATTTGAATCATATCCCATTTTCTGTGCATTAGCACCTTTACTTTTAGTGGGCACATGCAGCACCATCTTCATGTTTTTTTTTTTTTTTTTTTTTTTTTTTTTTTTTTTTTTTTTTTTTTTTTTTTTTTTTGGTTTTGTTTTGTTTTTTTGTTTTTTTGAACCAACTGAGTCACAATGGATGATTACTATTTAGATGAACTTTAGCAAATACTAATCTTTAAATTTAGCTTCTGAATGCAGCTACATTAATCTAGCTCATTATTTGTGTGATTTTAACTTTCAGGTCATTAAAACCATATCCAGTGACTAAAAATACATTTGCATACATTTGCATGTAATATATAATTTATACAAATAAAAGTATAATGACATTATTATCCTGCATAGAACATTTACTTTAGTAAAAAAAAAAAAAAGATAAAATAAAATTTAAAAATTAAAAAAAAATATTAGCAGCAAAATGTACAGTATGATCCCGTATATGCACTTTTGAACCCTTTATGACATTAATACCTCAGGGTAACCATAAAAATGAAAGGTTTTAAGTGAGTGAGTTTATAATTTCCAACATGCACCATCTTGACAAGAGTGGTTATAGAACCTGTATAACACTTTTCCAAGGTACTAGTCATTACTTTGATGAAGTCAAGTGAATTGTGAATCCAAAATTACTGGCTGAAATGATAAGACCTCTATAGAATAAGCATGCATGCCAGTAAAAGGTGTTTATACAAAGATTTCTCTAAAAGATATGTATTCTTATTTTGCTTGTGCAATTAAAATTTATATTTTACTTTGGCCTTTTTTGAAAATAACATTGCACATCTCAACAGATGCACATTATTTTTGTTTCACAGCGCATAAAAAAAATAGTCATTAACAATATTGAACAATGTTGAATATCCATCAGTCACAGATATAAAAAAGGGGTATTTTTGTTTGGTTATATTCTAATATATACAGTAATTTATTAATTCATTCATCCATTATCTTCCGCTTTATCCTATATTAGGGTCGCAGTCATTCTGTTCAACCTCCTGGTTTGTCCAATATTTTGTGATATTTTCTAATTTGTCCCTTGCGGTAAATATGTGAAGAAATTTGTTTTTCTGTCTCTGCCTAATGTCTTTTGAAAATCTGCCCTAGTCTTAACCTGTCTTTTGCCCACTTACCGCTAAGATAATCTTTGGCACACCTGTTAGCCTAATTGGGTCAAGCATTTAAAAAATATAAGACTGTAAGCATGTTTTACATCCATAATTAAAGATTCTGTCATAATAATTGCTGAACAACCATGCTGTCATTCAAACACTGTTTGTGAGATTCATATACTGTAACATGAGTTTTTACACTCACTTCCCTAAGATTATTTGGGCCAGTTATTTCCCGGCCACACGCATATACTTAATTGCCATGGCATATGTAGGTCAATGAAAAACTGTTATGAATGTCTACTGAATATGTTTTTTCAAGTGTACTATACTAGCGTTTAGTATAACGGCGTTTATAATGCTGTTATACCATAACTCAAATGTTATTCAAAAACCTGTCAGGAAATGCATCAGCCCAGCTTTATTTAATGTTTGTAAAAGCCAGTTAATTTTATTAGCTCTTAGTGCAAACATACAGTAAGGAAATGTCCCCAAGGTAAAGGTTTCGAGTCAACAGGAAGCATCAGTTGTTCTCTTGTCTGATTTTTTTTCTATTCTTGATATGTTTTAGTATTCTCTTCCTTATAAAGCATTAGATTAGCCAACAGATTTGCTTATGCATTAACCGCATGCTGTTAACCAAACATTGTCTATAGACTCAGTCATCCAATGTACGTCACAGCACTGGCTCTCAGATGTCACTGTAGCAGTACATTTGCTTACTATGCAGATAATCTAGATTCCTGTATAACAACCGACAAAAGGGATTCCATTTATGGAGTATGACGGAGTACGATGGAGTATGACGAAGTGTTTTTTTTTTTAGTTACCAAGTTCTCTCATCTCAAATCATTTCACTTTGTTCTTGTTTTTGGATCCTAGATTTGCTTTTTCTGTTGCCTAGTGATAAAAAGGACAAGTTGAAAAAAGTTAAGATTAAGTAGAAGATGCATGAATAATATAATAGTTATATAAAATGTTTGTGTTGTCCAGGTTTAATTGCTATGTATGGACATTCTTTGTGTGAGAATGAGTGGATATCTGATTTTTAGGTCTTAACTGAATGTGGGAATTGGTGAGAAACATGTTTGGCATGTATTTCCTTTAAGTGTTCATTTGAATGCCCATGATCCTTATTAAAATAGAAGAAATTAATGAATCATCAACACTAAAATAATAAATAATAAAAACTCTAAACCAATTAAAAATAATCATTTTCGGGAAGGATAAATTATAATTATATCTATTAAAATGAGTTAAATATAACACAAAAAACCCAGTTTCTTACAAGCTCAGATTTTCAGTATAGATATGTCTCCCCGTCCCCCGATTCTGGAAATGTTGAGGTGTTTAAATAACATTGCATCTGAATTATTGCAACGGTTAAAAAAACAGCTCCAGTTTTTAATTAATTGACTGCACTAACCATATTACTAAACTATCATGAGGATAACCAATATTGTAGAATTATAATTCTTAAAAATTTTAAACTTTATAGAACCTTTGGTCAATATTACACCTCAATCATAACATACTGTACATTTGCATTTGGAAACAAGTCTGCTTTAACAGTCTTAAATTTTTATGTTTATTGTATTCTGAACTGGCTGAACTTTACAGTAATTTCTTCTGAAAACTTGGAATGTGTTTACTGATCTGTTTGGCTGGAGTATTTTTGCTTTGATTGCTGTGTTAGAGTTAAGAACTGAAATGTGCTTGGAATTGTTAAACCACCACACCCATTAAGTGGGCAATTCCCATTAATAACAAATTATTATGAAATAAAAAGAGTACTGAAATTTAATAGTCTTCTACTTGCAGCCAATTCATTACTACTAAGCACTTAATTAGTATCCAGATAAACAGGTTGAGTTTCTAAAAATCTTTCCAGCCATGCTCTTGTTTGCTGAATTTGACCAAAAGATTTGTGATTTGTTGATACACCTAAAATGTTTAGTCTGACATGTGTTTGGCATAATGTATTGCACTGTGGTGAGACATTGACATGGGAATGTTTTACTTTAACAAATTGTGGGTAATTAATTTAAGTCAAAATGAAAATTAATTAAAAGATTTTGAGCAGAAAATGTAGCACCTGCTCCACAGCTAGTTTTAGTCACGAGTTTCTCCTTTAAATACAACAATGATTATAAGCACACCACCAATAAAAGGCAGTCCTTTAGTCATAGTTCTGGGGTATATGATCAACTCAAGAAAAATATTTTATTAATGTGCATTAAATTAAAAAATATGTATAATTTATATGTTGTTTTTTATTCTTTATTCCACTTACCATTAAATCAACTGCAAAATAATTAGTAGAAAAAATTGCTATTAAAAGTAATGTGTAGTATTCACAGACATGGATTTATACTGGTTTTATGTCCTAGCAATGTCACAGTAACATTCAAGTAATTGTAGTCATTGTAACCTTATCTTTTTATGTTTAGAATAAAACATTTTTGCTACAATAGAAAACATCAATCTGTCATTTGGGATTGTGCAAATATACTCTTAATGTCATGAGATTCCTTTTGTGTTATTAGGCTTTACGGTTCAGTCATTCGACTATTATAATCTAAACATTCGACTATTATAATCTAGCAAACTATCATTGCAATATAATTTGTATGGTGCATTTAAAAAACACTTTCCACACTGTTTTGTGCCACTTTGACTTGATTTTAAGAAGTATTCAACTGTATTTTTACCAGGGAAAACAAGTTTAGAAAATATGCATAAGTTGTATCACGATTTTTATCAAATAATTAGTGTTGCAGTATTAAAATGTCAGATTAGCTAAAAACAAACACACCCTATTGAGAGTCTCCCTTGGAATGTGCAACCCGCCAGAAGACATCACCAAGTTAAGAACAGGTTTTTCAGAAGGACTCTTGATATTTTGCCAATTTCCCTGCCCTTTTAGAACAACATATTATGGCCTGTTACAAAGGTCTAAACTTTTTTGTAACTGTGACATATAGTTTCCATTTTTCTTATTTTTTTCCTCTGTCTTTAAAATAAATTACATTTGGAAAATACACAAAGTCTATAATTTAAATTTTTTTCAGCAGGTAATTTCTAAACAACATAACCAGACAACAGAAACATGAAGTAAATCATGTGATAGAGTGAACTTACTGAGTTTTATAAAAACCTTTTTTTTTCAGATGTCAGTTACTGCAGTAAATGGTTCACTTAATAGTATATTTAATAGGTGTGTTATGTTATCCATTTGAATTATGTTATGAATGTATATAAAAATTACTAAGTGCACATCACTTAACATTTACATTGCAAGCATAGATATTTGCATTTTAGTTAAGTACCATTAATCTTGGAAGTAAGGTTGAATCCACATCATTCTGTGATTAAACTTTTAACGTTTGATATAGATAAAACACACCTGCATTTTTATATTATTATATAATTATCTTCTAATCTCTACCTTGTTATAGTCAATTTTTATTTCCTTATTGATTATATAACAACCAAACTTTGAACAGAAACAAAATACACCTGCATGACTTCGCCAACTCCACCAAATCACTTCTTTGGAACTACTGTTACCACTGATTTATTACAGCACACATTCCTCAAAATTATAATGAAATTACACATTTAATATTTTTACATCGTCACTGCTTTTGTTCACACAGTGATAAAGCTTGTAAAAGTCAAGTAACAGTGGGCATTGAATAATGCTATAAGGAAGTTAACATTTAATGCACTTTATTGATAACTTCCACTTTTACAATGGCTGTGTTGTGGGATATGTAAACAAGACCTGTGATCACTTACAGCAATAAGTAATAAAAACAGATACACAGGAATAAAAATATAAATCTAATTTAATTAGAATATAAACTAAGTATTCAATATCAGAAAATGTATTACATTCTAGAAAACTAAGCAGTATCATGCCAAGGTTTAGAGAACTTTAGTCGAACCCCATGTTAAACTGGTTTTGAAAAAGAAAAAAAATACTGCACAGTTACTATTTAATTACTGAATTTCAAATAAAATAAATTTGAAAAAAAATGTAAAATGTGACCTGCACTAAAGTAATAAGACATATATGAAAATTTGTTCTTATCCAGAATTTCTTTTCGACATTAAGCAAATCAACAAAACGTGGTATCTGCACAAGTGTCCAAATGTTTGTATAAGACTGTATATGCAACACGGCGGCATGGTGGCTTAGTGGTTAGCACGTTCGCCTCTCAACTCTAGGGATTCCCGGTTCGAATCTTCATCTGGGTGGAGTTTCCATGTTCTCCCCGTGTCTGCGTGGGTTTCCTCCGGGTTCTCCGGTTTCCTCCCACAGTCCAAAAACATGGATCAAGTCAAATGAGTTCTCCAAATTGCCCCATATAGAGTGTGTCTGTGTGAGTGAGTGAGTGTGTGGTCAGCGATGGATTGGCGCCCTGTCCTGGGTCTATCTGCCCAGCGCCTGAAACGTTCTCCCCTGGATGGGCATGGGGAACCCCACCGCGACCCTGATAGAGGATATAGCTGGAGATAATGAATGAATGAATGTATATGCAACACACTAATGGCATGTATAGGGAGGAAGTCTGCTTTTACTGAAACATTACATACATTTCATAGTAACATTTGCCACTCACAAACCACTTTATTCAATACACCTTCTTATTGACAGTCGCTGGACATTTTTGGTTGGTGGACTATTCTCAGTCCTGCAGTACCAAAGAACTGTTTAAAAACTTCAGCAGTCTGCTGTATGTGTCCCATCTGTACCAGCTTCAAACATATTCACCACCTTGACAGTGCCACTGCAGTGTTGAAAATTATCCACCATTCAAATAACACTTGGTGGTTCATTGGGAGTGTGTTTTTGCTCATTAAATAACACAGTAAAAGGAACTAACAAAGTATTTACAAAATAAGATGGACTTTATTTGGACAACTACAAGGCAGAGCTCTGTGGAAAATGGATCAAATTGGCTAACAAGGTGGTGTGCCTAATTAAGTGGCTGGTAATTGTATAGAAAATATTTTTCTACACTTCAATATTGTATTTAAAGTCATTCAGTAGATTGGATCTCTCACTGTGTTGTAACTGTGGACTTTCTGAGCTGTAGACATCATCCAGCTTGGTTCCACTTGTGAGTTCAGTCTTAGAGTGTGATTCATCAGTCACTGGACTAAAAAAGGCTGAAAGGCATATTGACAGTAACAGATGAAGTAAGAGAGGATTTTAGAGGATTTCAGTTCCAAAAGGTAAAATTAGACAATTATGAAAAACCCGTGAGTAATGTAAACAAATGCTTATTAAATAAAATAAAATAAAATAATATTTATTTTAGATTGAATCAAAATTGCTCTTTTGTAACAATGTTCATTCTTAAGTAAACAGAACCTTATTCTCACCTTTTTCTTTTCGGGATAAGTGGGCGACACCCAGGGCCTTCATTTTATGCCATTTTATTTTCCAGCCTAAACCACATTAAGCAATAAACATGATTTGTTTATTTAGTTTAGTCATTTGAAAAAAACAGCTTTTTTTCCCATGTAAATTTAACAAGTTAACAAAAAGGACAATATTAATTAATAAATATTAATAAAAAACACTAGAGGCATAGTAAATGATGCACTATATTATTAGTGTGGAAGTTCTTGATAATGTCCAAGTAGATTTGTTATCGTGAAAAAAGTTTGACATGAGGAGAACATGCACAGTTTAGACTATAAGGAGAGTTTGGACTCACATGTAGTCCCCTAACACAATTGTTTTATCATATGTCAATTAAAAGCTTTACACCTTTACACTTACTTTATCAACTTTACCTAATATTCACATCGTTCCTTTCAATGGGGAAAAATTTACTCTGATCGTGGAATGATTAAAACTTAATGAATTAGGACAAATGTTAATGTCAGTGGTGAACAGTGTTATTGGATTCCCACTGTTTTTTCCTTGAATGCAGCAGAATCACAACATTCGAAATAACACACAGTTGAACCTGACTGCTTTGGAGAATCCCATTAAGTTTAAACCAACTGAGAAGCTTTTCTACCTGCATAGACAGAATATTTTCAATGACAAAAATAGTAACTGAACAGGACAAACCTGCCTTACACCCATCCTAAACGCCATACACCAACAACTTAACTCATATTTTCTTTTGACTTGTCAGCTAAAAATGGAAGGACTTTCATCTCTGAATGTTTTACATCACTGTATCAAAATTTAAAACCACCGCAACTAATTACCTATTACTGCAACAACTGTTACAATAGCCACCATGGCAACTGCTGAAGTCAAAGCTACTGCTGGCACAATTACATGGATGAGTTGCCATTTACTGCCACTGTCCATGGCCATAGAGGTTGCAGCTGCAAAGAGAAAACACAAAGCAGTATGTGTACTTTAACTTTAGCAAAAACAACATCAAAGCATCTTAGTCTGAAGATCAGAATGACTTATTCATTGTGTATATTTGCACAAAAGTAACGTAAGTGTAGAAAGTGTTCGTCTTGTATCAGGTCAAGTGTAGTTGCTTTTTTGGCTGGATTGAATCTACACTCTTATTAACATGGGCCAAGGTGATCTTACTAAGTCAAAATGTTGTTTTTGGGCAAGTTGAGTCTAGCAGAGTATAATGTTACCCCTTAAAAATCCCTAGATGATATCTTGTCCTACACATGAACTAAGTGTTGCATTTTTTTAGGCAAAATATCAAATGGGTGCATATTCTTCCTGACAAACTGTTGTTATCAAATTATCAGAAGTATGCATAAAAACTTACTACATGGAAGCTGGCAAAAGAGAGCATTGACTCCAAACTTCACATCCAATCTCTTTACCTGTGAAAACAAAAAATTATTCCACTCTATTAACTTATTTTTAACTTAAATAACTTTAATCTTGAAACTTCTTTGAGTTTACCTTGATGCACTGACTTTCCTCACAAAGATCCATACTTAGATCTGTCTTCAGTGGCTTAAGGTTCTCCTGTAAGAATATCAAAGACATTTTAAATTGTTGTACTGTTTTGTACTGAAATTCAGTCACAAACAAAGCACCATTGTACATTTTACTCATTACTCTGTGTTTTTATTGCAATGCATCATGAACTAAATGTGTTTAAATGTGAATTACACACTGACACTTAAACAAAAAAGCACAATGATGTGTGCTTTTAAATTGATATGCTGTTGATGCCTCTACATTCCTCCTGTCAAATACCAACGTCAACATCAGAGAAGAAAAATCAACTCAAATGTATTTGCCAGTGAAAGAGTTTACTCATATTCTATACAACAGTAAAAGGAAATTGAATCAGGATGCCATGATTTAAAGTACAATATTATTACATTTGACTTGGTTCAGTTAGCTTTTATTCCGTTAACATATAATAAACCATAACAATAAAACTGGATATGCAATGCCTTACAATTATTTTGTTAAATTGGTTATCTGGACTTGTGGGCAAAATTGTTAAAGAACAGCTTGCTCAAAGCATACCCCTATATAAAAACTAAATGTTACACAGATTCTTATCATAACTAATATCATAATAAATGCTTAAATTATTCTATGCAAATGTGACTGCAGAATAGCCAGGCCACAGATAATATGAAACAATGAATAGATTTACACTTTGCTCCATTGTGTAAAGTGAATTCATCCACATGGCATGTTTTGCATTCTTCTTTACGTGAGCAGTTGTCTTTAAGGTTTGTTAAGCCTATGAACTATGAAGCAGCCACACTGTGATCAATCAAAGGTCCTTAATTAGATTTCCAGGGAGTATTGTGGTTTTATTAACTTGTAACTCTAACGCAAACTGCACAGAGAAAAATATAGCAATGAAAAAGTAACAAATAACTGGGATAAACTGCAAATAACTGCATTTAGAGTGTTATTTTAACTGAGTAAATTAATTTTCTTTTAGTGTAAAAACATGTTTTCTCAGATTAATGCATTATTTAAACATTAAAGTATTTTTACTTACATCTAAAAGCTGTTTACTGCCTGATGTTACCAAGGTTTATCATGAGTTATGATCACCTGTTAAATTCAGTATCTCTGATTCACTGTTTCTTATCTTCTCGTTTTTTAAGTAATGAATAGTTGGTCTCAGTTTCGACAGACACCGCCTGTTCATTTGTTAACAATGAGTTTTAACAGAGAGTCTATGTCCAGCGGTTTTTGTTTGAATGTCTGAAATCCACATTTTTACTCCACCCACAGCCATGTTCATCATATCATTTTGATAAACATAAGCTTATCACAGTCTATAATAAAAATGCTGTGACATACAGTTATGATAAGGGGTAGTAGGCTACATATATGTGGAGTTTCCATGTTCTCCATGTGTCTGTGTGGGTCTCCTCCAGGTTCTATGATTTTCTCCCACAGCACAAAAACATGGATCAAGTAAATTGAATTCTCCAAATTTCCCCATATAGAGTGTGTTTGTGTGTGTGTCTGTGTGAGTGAGTGTGTGCCCAGCAACAGATTGGCACCTTGTCCTGGGTGTATCTACCCAGTGACCAAAATATTCTCCCCTGTATGGGCATGGGGAACCCCCCGCAACCCTAGTATAAAACGCTAGATAAAGCAGAAGATAATGGATATATTATTAGATTAATTGTTAACAGGTTAGAGGGACAAAAAAGATTTACAAAAAAGTGGACCAGGCAGTAATTACAACTAAAATGTAACAAGATAGTCGTGTTGTAACTGAAGAAAGAAGAGTTAAGGTAAAAGGAAGCAAATCCAGAGATTGTTTTATAGGTCAGTGTCAGTGTCTTGTATTAAATGCAGGTCAGTAGTTTAAGCCAATGGAAAGAGACAACTGCACATGATTGTATTGCCACAGAGGTTTTTTTTAAGCTCAAGAAGCTTGATAATACAAGATTTGGACTGAACATGTTTTTGAGCAGTGGTGTAACACTATCCAGTGTTAAGTAAGAAGTTTGTGAATGCTGGTGTAACTGAAGTAGACATTAAACACTAATACGCTATTTGACTTTATTTGCACTTACCACATTCATTAAGACACTGTGTTTATCCTCACACACCAAAGACTCCGTTTTCTTACATGTACTCAAAGAGAAAGCTGTTCTAACTTGTGAAGTCAAAATCAACTGTGTGTGGCCTTCTAGAGAAGTCACTTTAACATCCCAAGCTAAAAAACAAAGCATATTTTTAACTTTAAAAAAACTGAATAACATTAAAAAGGATAATTCAGTTTCTTTTTGTTATCAGTTAAGTTTAATGGTACAAAGTTCAGAGTCTGTAACAAGCTAATGGTGGAAAAAGAAAATATTCAGTTCTCATGAACTCAAAAGCATCCCTTCTATTGAATACAACTCAACCACACTGCACAGTGTTTACCTTGTACCTTTACACCTAATTCAACAAGTCAACATGGTGTGTGTGGGAGAGAAGACAATGCGCATATTTTTTCAACAGCTTTGTTCAAAAAGAAGTGGAAATAGCAATGCTTAAAAGTTCCTTAATAGTTCTTAGAATTAATAACACAAAAGAAGTGAAATATTCGGCAGAAGTTGTGTTATGACATTTAAGTTCTTAACTTTTATAGTGTTTCAACAATTGCTATCAGATAAAGGTTTAAAAGTGTGAGAAGGTGTATAGTGATGAATGGTAAGTAATTACCTGGGAAAGTTCCATCAGAAAATGGGCATTTTACCCAAACCCTGTCCTCTGCAATGAACTGAAAGATAAAACACATCAAAGACATATTGTCTGAGCTGTATATGGTATTGTCATGCATGCTTGCAAAGGGAACACTAAAACAGTAAAGAATACTGATGTTAACAGTGTACTTTGTGGGGAATATTAAAATGATCAAAGGCTTTGAGTTTGAGAAATATTGTTTACCTTCATGCAAAGCCGAGGATGAGGATCCACTCCTGAATATATCACCTGATACAGGTTATATGGTAAGGTAAATTTCTTTATTTTCTTTCTGACTTATATAAAGTTATATAACTATGTAAATACTTCTAAATATAAACATACTTTTTCCTTGTTGTACTTGTGGGTTGAATTGGCTAAATCTTCACACATGCCTTGAACATGCAACTCACACAGTGTAATGACAGCAGAGACCTTGCATGCAGCTTCCCATGACAGTGTTTCTTGTACAGGGTCAAAGACTGCTCCAGACCAAAGTTCCTCAACATCTGAGAAGTGACAAATGTTTTTTTAAATTGATATTTTAACCATAAAGTAAAGATCACAAAATGTTTTATCAAATGTTCAGTTTTATTAATACTATAATCTTCTGCTTTTAGTTTTAAAATGTAATTAAAAAAAGGGCTAAAAAAGAAAACTTGCAAACTGCTTAACACATATTCCTCAAAATTTTCTCAAAATAAAGTGCAATTGCGAAAATACTTACTGTTTTCAAAAGGACAAACTTGAATACGAGGTGCATCAGGCATAACTGACCAGCCCTGTAGTCAAACACAAGCAAATTTCTGCTAACCAATAACTATTTAAAGTGTAATATAATAATATAATATAATAATAATCACCATAATCATAATAATAGTAGTAATTTGATTTGATAATTTTGTAATTTATATCAAATATTACACAATTTACTTAATGAAGGTTTTACCTCAATACACAAACAGGGGAGTGGTTTGGCATATTTCAGGGTAGCCTTTTTTACTGGATTTTCCTTTTTTATCTGTAATGAAATACAAGCACAATTAAAACAAATGCCATTCAAATTTCAGAATTACTTTAAAGCTTTAAGCAGACTCCCAAAACCATAACATTAAAAGTTCATTGCATTGTGAGTTTCAAGAAAATCATGGTTAAGAATTTTGTACTGTGACCCAACAGTGGCAGTGCTGGCGATTAAGTAATCAACCCTCTATTCCACAATCCATTAACCAATAAGTCACCACTGCCTGAAATCCACTGAGATTAGGTTTTCTCAGCTCGCTGAAATTTACATTACTTTTAATACTTTGTCAAGCCATATACACATTTATCAACCAGTGTTATAAACCGTACCCTGTGTATTTGTGTGTGTGTGTGTGTGTGTGTGTGTGTGTGTGTGTGTGTGTGTGTGTGTGTGTGTACTCAAATGTACACCACGTCCAATTTTTTGTTACAATGGAATTACATATTTTTCTAATTATACTGTTGTTATTAAAATGTAAAGAAAATGTATATGAAAAATTAACCTACTACTTTATGAACTACAGTCCCAGTGCAAATGAATTCCTTGTGGCAAAGTCTGAGGTTGTAGTCTTTGTCCATCAGCATGTCTGACACATTCACATGTACTTCCTTTTTCTCCATGTCTACCTTATAGTCTATACTGCCAGCTGTCGCCATAGTGGAATAAAATAACAACATAATGTAAGTACACAAACTTACTTAAAGTGCAGTTACTTATGTAAATGCATAAATGTTCAGTTGTGCAACTTTTCAAATATGAAATTATTTTCTACTTGCAAGTAATAAACATTTATGACATAAGCTTGACATCCTGACTTTTAAGGTATTAATTTTTATCATTCTTACCCTTAATTATCATTAAAAGGAGAAAAAATGTTCAACATGTTAAATCTAGGCTAAACATACCACTGTGGCTTTGTACATTTGAATGTGTAATATTTAAATATCAGTGGAACAAGCTGCACTGGAATGTTAAGTGTGTTTAAATATTTCTAATTTGATTTTTCTGTGGGTAAAAATTATCACACTTACTGATGCATTCAGCTATATTTCTTTGGAAGTCCTTGTGACTGCAGTCTACAAAGCAAAAATAAAAGTTTGAAAGCTGGTTGGTTAATTTTCAAATAAAATATATTTTTAGTCTGCAAATAGAGTGATAATTGATAATTGATACCGTACCTGAAACTTTGTATGACTGAGAAAACTCATAACCACAGAACTGAGGCCATGTCTGAAGAGATACTTGGACTTCCTGTCCCATGCCTACTTGCAGGCAGTCGTCCTGAATGTTTACCTTTCACAGAAGTCACATAAAAGCCATCACCCATCCAGACTATTTAAAACATCTAAAGATGTAATACTGTTGAATCTTGCCTTTTGAATTCAATGGAAAATTGAATACAGCTGACTTGCCATAACTTGCAAGTAAGGCTACTTAGATAGAAGCTATACATTTTTAACTAAATACAAAATGTACCTGCTTGCCCACCAGCTTTTCTCTTGCCGTGCGTGGGAAGTTCACAATCCTGCAGCGTTCCATCATTCCTGCACTAACCACACACACATAAACACCATGGATGTATTCTGGAAGAGAAAGTCAGTGTTTTTATTTCATTGCATTTCTCCTTTTGATTTCATTTCCACACTTAATCACTTGTAAATAATCAGAGTAGACAGTCCATCCACACCAGTGGTTTACTAATATGAGCACTTTGTCTGGGAACATCATCACACAGTCTACAAATGATGCATAATCTTACTCAAAAGGCATTTTTTTTATTTATCACTTATCTTGCACATTTTTATTTATGCTCCTTACTTTCTGTAGTATTACTTATTTATTGCTAAAAGGAAAATAATTTTTGTTTTATGATGAATGCTGATATACACCTTTAACAAGAAGTCTGAATCACAAGCCACAAAAATATGGTTTTAATAAAAATAAATGCACATTAAAAAGCAATTATATAGCAGTATAATTACATATTATAGCTTAATGTATATCATTATGTTTTTATAGCTATTCCAAAACTTTGTACCCATACACCAAAATGTACTGCTGAATGCTTTATGATATAATTTGACTCTAATTGTAAGGTAATTAGTCAGTTTTAGTACCCTAGACCTGTGTAGACTTCCCTTTTTTATAAATCTTTCATGATCTAACTTGTAAGTAAAAATGTCTTTGATGTAAGTGCATTTCTGAGTGAAAGAGCTTTGATTGATGTCCCCTGATGATGTAAGGTAGAAGATAATAGCTTGCATATCACTGGTTGATGTTTTTCATTCTGGAGATGCTGACATAAAATCTGAGGTGTGTGCACAAACAAGGTGAAATAAAATTTTACCTTCATGCAACCTTTTACCAACTCAGTTTATAGCAAAAACCAGAGCTACATTTGTGACGAAAATGACTTAACTACAGTGATGTGACAGAGCATGTATACATCATAAATACAATTCAACAATATACAAATATACAATATACATAACTTTGAACTTGTCTTGGTTAACTAAGAACAGTAGGAGTAAACAATTAATGAACAATGTGAAATAATAAAATAAAGAAAATGCTGTGAATGCTTTGGGCTGCCAAGTACAACATATGAAAATTAAATTAACAAATGATCATGCATTTGCATTGTGAGTTTATAGAGGTTTAATTGCATTAATTGGTTACATATGACTTTTATTGCACCCAAAAATAACACAAGTTTTTTTTATAAAATAGTAAACCATGGTTGCAGTTGCTTTCAAGGCATCAGTCTCAAATTAGTCACTACAGTTAATATAAAACTAAGTTATTATTAAAACACTTACATAAATACAATACAGGGTCTATTATTTGGGTGGATTATTAGTTGTAATGTGTGCAACGTACTGTTAATTCGCAGGTGTGTGTTGACTCGAAGATGCAGGGAACAATGCTGCTTTTCTTCACAAGCCATCACAGTGGATATGCTGGTATTCCTGAAGACATTTTTGTTCTTTCCATGTGGTAGGTTCCTGCATTGTTCAAGTGAAACTGAAAGGCAAATATTATCTTAGACAAGTTTTGTAGACTATAGACATGTAGACATGTAGACTGTAGTCATGCAAAGAATATAGAAACTTTAAACAGAAAACCTGATCTTATTGATGTAAAATGGCAGCGTTACCAACCATACCAACATGCAAGCATGCATAGATCATAGCTACTAAAACGATTATTATATGTAAAAAAAAAAATACAATTGTGTTATCTGAGCACAATATATTGTTTAATGTTTTTAGAATAGATAACAATGCCAAATCATATGCTAAGATTATTTTAATTAATTTTATCTAAATATATTACAGACTACAATCATTAAAATTTTATTTTATCTTAACCACACCCAAACAAACAAAGATGGTTATTAGGATTCAGTGAGAGGATCTGATTGACAAAGCTCTGAGCTGAGTACAGTATGTGTGGGTTGAAAAAATTTAATCATCTAAATGAACGGTCTTCCCACAACCTTATCTTAAAATTGTGACAACACTACGCACATAATGTTGATTTTTTAGATCATATCTACTAGTTACATCAGTGTGTAATTGAAGAAAAACATGTACTCACAATATGGCTTTCCTTTGCACGGAAGTCTCTGTAGAGAGAATGCAGTGCAGGTAAAACACCACCCTTAAATTCTTAGGCTTTACTTAGCACATTGTTACATTAACACTGATTAGAGTTAGAAGTCATAATAGTAGATATGTGTATAGCGTATAACCTGGCAAGAGGAAGCAGCTGAGACAGTAGGGGTTTACCCAGTACATTTTCACAGACCAACATCCTGGTTTAGTATGCATGTTTGTGCATCAGTACATCCAAAATGGACCTGTTGCATTTAGTCTTAAAATGTTTAAAACTGTGTGTGTTGCATATATCTGTCATTCCTTCCAGAAACTTAAACTTGATATATATTTAGCACCAGAAGAAAGGCTTTTCCTAATACAATTTAACAAATAGTCAGTTTCTATAAAAACATGGTCTATTTTTACATGCTTAAGTTTACTTATAAACAATATATAGTAAAACACACTCGCTGATTGCTGTTTAGAAAGAATAATAATAATAATAATAATAATAATAATAATAATAATAATAATAATTATTATTATTATTATTATTATTACTATTATTATTATTATTATTATTATTATTATTATTATTATTATTATTATTATTATTATAATAATAATGTACAGTTTCTTGGCAAAATAATGACTTAATATTACTAACAGAATCAACATTTCATCAACCAACACATCCACTCACATCCTAATTTGCATCAGTGCATAAGAGACAAAAGAATCACACCCCACAATCATTTAATTAAAAAATAAAACAGGAAAATATTATACATTCATTCATTCATTCATTATCTCCCGCTTATCCTCTATTAGGGTCGCGGTGGGGTTCCCCATGCCCATCCAGGGAAGAACGTCTCGGGCGCTGGGCAGATAGACCCAGTACAGGGCGCCAATCCATCGCTGGGCAAATATTATACATAATATTTATAATATCTGAGTTTCCAGAGCTTTTCTAATAAACTTATATTTACTTATAAATATAAACTAGTTATAAATATATTATTGATAATACCAACACAGCTTTTGAATGAAGTTAGTTTTAAATGACTATATATTTAATTGTATCTTTTTGAAATTTTCATTGAATAGTCCTTGGTAAAATGACTATTTTTTAAATATGTAAACCTGCTGAAAACTGATGTTGTATATATTGATACAATTCTGATTATAATTAGAAATACCTGTGAGCAGTCGGCTCCACATTGTTGAATCTTCTCCACTCCTTCTCCATAGATGATGGAGATGCAGAGACACAGCAGAAATACACTCTTCATCATCAGTGAATTGGCTCAAGTTCAGCACTAATCTTTAAACAAGTGTTTTATGAGAAGGGTGTAACCATTCAGCATGTACTTAAAACCGGTTGAGGTTACAGGTACGATTTAGTGTTCAGACCCAGCTGTTCTAATCCTGACAGTCAACATAAAGCTTATATTGTTTTGTGTGGACAGGGGAGGTTCTCTCTCCCTCTTTATCTCTCTCTCTCTCTCTCTTTCTCTCTCTTTGTATATCTCTTGATTGGTCTCTTTTTCTGTTCATCACCCTGATTTTCTCTCTTTCTGTCTCTCTCAGTAGCTCCAAAAATAAATATATATTTATAATATATAATATATAATTTCAGAAAGAGAGGGACATGTTAGAGCCAGCCCATTTAATTGGGTGCCTCTTTCTCTTAGTCCTCATTTGATTAAATTTACTTTACTCATACTGATGTGCTCTGTAGTTGACAATTACAGACAGTAGTTAATCTGATCTCCTTGCATACTTTATTATTGCCAGGGCCAACACAGAATTATCACAAAGCAAGTAGTATGGCGTGGTGGAAGATTCTCAGCACGGCAGTAACACTGATGTACTGATGGTTAATGTATTTTGTATTTTCAGTTAATACAACACATCCTCCATTCCTTCTTAAACGCTCACAGAACGCTACTTCCAGAATGCTGATGGCTTTTAGTGGATTATTCTTAGTTCAAAAGTGTTAATATTGTGTTCCATCAGCAGTTATGTTTAGATTTGCACTATTATGCTTGACCCTGGTATGACATTTAAAAACAAGAATTAAAGTGAAAGAATAAGTGAGCTTCATTATAATATCCAGAACTATTTTCCTGACATGAAAATTTCAAGGTAACTGTACACCATGTAATAGTGTGGTATTGTAAAAGAAAAAATATGTATAATTTGCTGAGCTTTTAAAACCTCCCACAAAAATCTTTGAATATATAAGTTATGGCAGCTAAATGAATATTGTGTTGTATTAGTCTGAATGCTTTAGGAACAGTGGTGTGACAAAAAAGTTTATCCATGTGAAAATTGTTTTAGGTGTAACATAAAAAGCTATGCACATAAAAATGCACAAATAATTATAAATCACCATATGACTAAGCAACATGCAAACACTGCAGTTAGTAAAAAAGGCTGTGGGGACAATGAATAGTTGTAATGAATAAACCTTTTTATTAAATGAACACATGGGCAGCAAGTTGAATGACTCAGTGCTCTGAGTAAATGATGTAGTGTGTTTAACAGTAATCTGAGTTGTTAGTAACCATGTACTTACCTTTGATCATCAAGCTGGGAAACTAGGAGAAATACAGTAATAAAGAATGGGGAGGGTAACAGGCACATTATGGTAAATTTTACAGTCAGTTATTTGAAAATATCAATTTACATAATTTACTGGCACACAAAAACTTGGACAGCAGTAAGTAAAGAAATGCCATATAATTTTACTTGTGATGTATGTTGAAGGTGATTTCAGGGCTTGGATTTGCTTTTAGAACAAACTCACTAATCTTTTTTGATGATGTAACTGCAGGATGAATGAGTTCGAGAAACATTTTGCATGTACAAATATACAGAAATGTTAATTTATTTAATAATTATCTTCCGCATAATCCTCTACTAGGGTTGCGGGGGGGGGGGGGGGGTTCCCCATGCCCATCCAGGGGAGAACGCCTCGGGCAGTTTGACAGAGCGCCAATCCATTGCTGGGCATACTCACTCACAGACACACACACAGACACAAACTACATGGGGCAAACTAGGGCTATACAAAAATGTAGCTAATTTAATTTAAAGGATATTTTACAGCAAGACACTAGTCCTAAACACATTACATTAATTGGCAAACAGTGAGTAAAATCTGCTGTAAAACGTGTTGTTGTGAAAGAACACAACAATGCAAGTAATAAAAATGTGTTGCATGCTTGATAAGGTTATTGCAAGCATGGGTGTGCATTTATACGTCATTGTCGAGGTAACAGTTTCTACCACGTCAGGAACATCAGAGTTCCTGATGAAAAAAAGAAAAAAAGGAAATGCTTATTGTTCCTCATCTGATATTTTTCATTGAATGCCCAAAGGATTAGACATAAAAATAAATGTCATTTAGATTTACCACACATTACAGTAACTTTACTACCTATAATCTGGGTTTTAAACCCAGGCTAAAAGGTAATGCAACTTTACAGCCATGCTGTAGTTTGCTATTATAAACCCTAATGTTTATAGCAATTGTTGTCTTATTTTAGATGTGCAAATTGGCTACACATTTAATAGATAGCACATATGTGTATAATATATACTTGTAAACTATAAAGAATTGTTAATTGAGTCTAAACACTCGCATGGACTTGTTTTAAGGACAAGAGAGGAAAAAAAAATACTTTTCATAGACTGTATAGTATAAACATCAGTCATTTATTCGTTTTGTTGAGTCATGCGATATCATTCATATTAACGACAGTCTATATTCAGTCTGTGTCAGAAGTTTTTGTTTGCAGTTCCTGTAGGTTTTGTTAGGAAATCTCAATTTGCTTGATAAAGCTTTTTTGAAGGCGTCAAAACCCACAGTACAGTTGATTTCAGAGTTATTCGAATCAAGCGGTTATAACAAACCGAGTTAAAGCAGTGTGTTATCTGTTTTAGTAAAAGCATATATTTTGCCTATTGTAAATTAAAGTGCGCCACCTTCTGGACACAATATGGGTGACTTAGCAGGCGCGTCCAACTATTTTTTTATGTTATTTTGTAATATAATGTTATATTATAAGTTGTGTAAATTCACAGACACTTTCATCCAAACGATAGAGGTATTAAGGGTCAGCCATGACACAAGAACCCTGAAGCAATCAGCGTTAGGGCCTTTTGCTCAAGAGAGTAACCTTTGGTGGAGTTTCTTCCTTCCCTTCCTCTGGGGATTCTTTTCTTTCTGCTAATCGAGACGTTTTTGTTAATTCATGTATTTTATGAACAACACTTAAGTATCTGCTGCTGAGACTAAAGCATTACTACATGTGTAAAATATCTGTTATATTTAAAGGGTTTTGAAAACTAAAGGTAAATAAAAGACTTCTCTTTATGGCATAGTATTATTCATTTATTCATTATCTTCCGCTTTATCTTCTATTGGGGGGTGGGGGGGTTCCCCATGCCCATCCAGGGGAGAGCGTCTCGGGTGCTGGGCAGATAGACCCAGGGCAGGGCGCCAACCTATCACTGGGCACACACTCACTCACACAGACACACTCTATATGGGGCAATTTTGAGAACTCAGTTGACTTGATCCATGTTTTTGGACTGTGGGAGGAAACCGGAGAACACGGAGGAAACTCACACGGACACGGGGAGAACATGGAAACTCCACCCAGGTGGGGATTCGAACCGGGAATCCCTAGCGCTGAGAGGAGAACATGCTAACCACTAAGCCACCGTGCCGCCCGGCATAGTATTAATTAATTCATTCATTCATCCTTCATTCATTATCTCTCACTTATCCTCTATTAGGGTCGAGGTGGGGTTCCCCATGCCCATCCAGGGGAGAGCGTCTCGGGCGCTGGGCAGATAGACCCAGGACAGGGCGCCAATCCATCGCTGGGCACACACTCACTCACACAGACACACTCTATAGGGGGCAATTTTGAGAATTCAATTAACTTGATCCATGTTTTTGGACTGTGGGAGGAAACCGGAGAACCCGGAGGAAACCCACGCAGACACGGGGAGAACATGGAAACTCCACCCAGATGGGG
>JAFMOD010000670.1:2105987-2118103 GCA_019802435.1 Corydoras maculifer
GGGCACACACTCACTCACACAGACACACTCTATAGGGGGCAATTTTGAGAATTCAATTAACTTGATCCATGTTTTTGGACTGTGGGAGGAAACCGGAGAACCCGGAGGAAACCCACGCAGACACGGGGAGAACATGGAAACTCCACCCAGATGGGGATTCGAACCGGGAATCCCTAGCGCTGAGAGGCAAACGTGCTAACCACTAAGCCACCGTGCCGCCGTATTAATTAATTTATTATTATTATTATTATTATTATTATTATTATTATTATTATTATTATTATTATTTTATTTATTTAGACAGTTTAAACAAAATTAAACAGAGAAATTACAAAATCTGAATCGCAGTTTTGACTCAGATTAAGCAGTGGGCGTGGCTCGACACCAAAGGCGTAATAACTAGCAACGGCTACCGTGTGTCCAAAACCGCAACTTATCCACTAAGTAGTGCACTACTTTGGATTTTTTTTCTTCTTGTTGTAATCAGAAATATATATTTAACACCACTCACCAATCTGCGGTTAACATGGTGCAGTGTGTTTTTTGCAGGTCTGTGTAACAGCGACATTTTTAAAGGCGCTTGAAGCGTGCTGTTCAGAGACTGGAGCGTTTAGAGGGAATGGAAAGCGGGGAGGCATTTAGGACACACGGCTAATCCGTTCGTCTTGGTCATATGACAGGGAATTCTGGACAGCAGTTCCGTGTTTACTGAGGCAGACGGCTGAATGGATGGCTGAAAACAAACGGCTTTATCATTATGGTTCGGGGCGTCGATAGGTTTGTTTGAGGGCTGGGAGTTTGAGCGCTGGGAGTTTGAGGGCTGGGAGTTAGCGGGGAACATGCTGACCAGAGTGAAGTCGGCCGTGGTGGGGTTGGTTGGGGGCTTCATGTCCAGCTCCAGCAGCAGCAGCGCGGACAGAGACATCAGCGCCGATTTACCCTTTAAGTTTCCCTACGTGCGACCTGCGTTTCTGTCTCTGTCAGCCGATGAAGTCGAGTGTTCTGCTGATCACGCAGCGAGACCCATTCTCATTCTCAAAGAAACCAAAAGAATGCCATGGGCAACTGGTTACGCTGAGTGAGTCTTCATGTTTCCTTCACACACACGTCCACTTCACTGCTTTAAACACACCATGCTGCTGATCTACAATTAAATCATTCACACTCCGTTACCATGAACTTTACTCGCGCCTGTTGAAGATTTACAGTGTATTCTTTAAGCAGCTCTGCTGTTTAACTCTTTAACTAAGCTGACCCACATTGTCCTCCTGCTCTGACAGTGAGCATGCTGATCCCTGTCTGATTGTGGTCTCTGTCCACTGATTGACAAAGGGGCTTTATGATGGTTGGATTGTTTGATAAGGAATACTATAATTATAATACGTCCTGGGCGGCACGGTGGCTTAGTGGTTTAGCATGTTCTCCTCTCAGCGCTAGGGATTCCCGGTTCGAATCCCTATCTGGGTGGAGTTTCCATGTTCTCCCCTTGTCCGCGTGGGTTTCCTCCGGGTTCTCCGGTTTCCTCCCACAGTCCAAAAACATGGATCAAGTTAATTGAATTCTCCAAATTTCCCCATATAGAGTGTGTGTGTGTGTGTGAGAGTGAGTGTGTGCCCAGCGATGGATGCAATGGGTGTATCTGCCTAGCACCCGAAACGTTCTCCCCTGGATGGGCATTGGGAACCACACCGTGACCCTAATGGAGGATAAAGCGGAAGATAATGAATGAATAATACGTCCTAATTGAGGTGGTGGTGTCCTAATTGGAGACGGCACACTACCCCAGCTCATTTGCTGAAAGTCATTGTGTCAGTTTAGTTGGAGGAGAACAGGAATCACTAATAAAGCATAACCCTAATTCAATTAAAACAAATACATGGATCAGTTATTCATTCATTCATTCTTTCATTCATTCATTATCTTCCACTTTATCCTGTATTAGGGTCGCGGGGGGGTTCCCCATGCCCATCCAGGGGAGAACGTTTCGGGCGCTGGGCAGATAGACCCAGGACAGGGTGCCAATATATCGCTGGACACACACTCACACACACAGACACGCACACAAACACACTCTACATGGGGCAATTTGGAGAACATGTTTTTGGACTGTGGGAGGAAACCGGAGAACCCGGAGGAAACCCACGCAGACACGGGAAAAACATGGAAACTCCACTCAGATGGGGATTCGAACCGGGAATCCCTAGTGCCAAGAGGTGAATGTGCTAACCACTATGCCACCGTGCCGCATGGATCAGTTAATTTTAATTAATTAGAATACATTGTGAAAATTGTGTATTTTCAGTGTATTTGTATTTGAGTGTTTTTGTATTGCTGCGCTTCAACCTCACAACAAAAGGTCATTTCTGTGTGCTCTGCATGTCCTCTCTTGGTTTTTGGGTGTCTTCGTGGGTTTATTCCAGGTGCTCCACTTTCCCCTCACAAAATTGAAAGACATGCAAGTTGGCGATACCAAAAAAATATGCAATGATTTTAAAACAGTCCAAACCAGACCTTTCTGCAACTCAGTGGGTGGAACCTTGCAAAGTGCTACTGAATGCCTCATAATGTTATTATTAGTGTCTGAAAACAGTTTAGAAGTCTTTGCTGTTTTATGTAATTTTTAATTACCTCAGTAACAGAAATGTTTTTTTTAGTCCTGCTGTCTGCTAATTATTCAGATCGTGGTAGTCTTTTACAGACAGTTTGTTTACATCCTGAGCTCAAGCTGATGACACAAAAATTCAGTTCTTGCAAAATCACAAGTTTCATACTAAAGTGAGGAATCTTACTAGCAAGGAAGCTAGCAGCTTTAATAGCATCAGTTTTACCTTTTCAGGTTGTATTCTTAATATGTGGCATATGAATAATACAATATGTCATTCTGTTGCAGAATGCACAGTCTAAACAGGTCAGTAGGCCATTTCTACAATGCAGAGTGGGGACAAAATGTTTTATTCCATATTAGACCGTTAGCTTTAGGGTAGTCCAATAGCAGTGGCTTTAAGGTTGTGAAAAAAGTTTATGTAAAGACTTAAATAAGGTTCTTAAAATGGTGATGCTGCTGCTACAGAATACTGCTACAGGGATGTCTTTATACAAGCAGACTGTTGCAGTAAGGCTAATTAATTAAATGTTCCAATGCAATTCATTACACTATGCTATTTACACTAAATGAACATATGTATTTGGACACTTGCACATTAAACCTGCATATGCTTACCCACTGACCCTGTATGGGTCAGTCAATTTATTCCACAACAACCTGAATTCCCAACTATCCTGTTATGGCCCTTGCTTTGCGCACTCATGCGGAGTCATGCTACAACAGAAAAGGGCCTTCTCCAAATTTTCACCGTAAAGCTTACAGCTATATTAAGTTATTGTATATATCTGTAGCAGTAAAGCTGAAAAGTACACATGAATTTAGTGATTAAGTGGAGTTTTCAGTATGTTTGCTCATATTGTTAATAAGCTTCATTTATATTTGTTTGAGCTGGCTTAATAATGTCATGATTTTAATTCTGAGTGTGATTGAGATGTATTTATCTGGGTGATATTGTTAAATAATACACTTTAACATGCTTCCAGGGTAATAAATGCAGGAAAGAGTGCTGTGAATGAGGACCAGGCCTGCTGTGAAGTGATAGCTGTAAAGAGGAGACCCACTGGATCATCCACACCCAGCAAGTCAGCTAAGAGGAGAGCTTCACTGCCAATTGGAGAGGGCCTTAGCCCCTTGGAGAGCTTGGTGAGTGCTTGGTGGAGTTCAACTCTCTGGTAAACAAACCTGTCTCAGCTTTTTTAGGATGTTTATGTGGTGACCGTGTTGCTCCAGATTAACACTTTTTTTAATGCAAACACATTAAAATGCATTTCTTTTCATGCTGTTTATCTTTTGGTTGTCATATCTTCTCCAGACATTCATGATGGTCTGCACCAAAGAGGTTGCTGCTGTATTTCTGTATTTCCATCAAATCCCATGAAATCACATTACATGGATCTTTCCAGCACCCACGCATGCTATTGACCCACATGAGTCATGATGCATTTACCCCCACCCACACATGTTCAGATAGGTGCACAGAACATAGAAGACAGCCGTCATTATTTATGGACTATGACCTAAATATTTATATTTGTAAAATATATCAGGAAAAAAGACAAATTTTAAATTTCTTTACAGAAAGTACACAATTTATTTATCAAGCACTTTATTTGGAATGATATCAATACTTTGATCAATAGAGTGTATTCTTGTGTGTTACACTGCTGTGGTATTTTTATTAGTTGCTGTCTCTGTGTTGTTCTTTTTCAGAGAGAGAAAGAGGAACTAATTTTTCACTACTGGGCTCTGTTCGACGGTCATGCTGGGTCAGGTGCAGCGGTGATGGCTTCTAAACTTCTTCATCAGCACATCATGGAGCGGCTGCAAGGGATTATGGAGGTTCTGAGCAACGTGACTTTATCACCTCCCACTGTACTGGGAGATGAAATGAACCACAATAACTCACCCTCCTCACCCCGTGCCCTCACCCGGGCCGCCTCACTCCGAAACTCCCCCTGCACCTCTGCACCACGTTTTTTTGTTGAAAAGAAGATTCAACATGAGAGTCTGGTGATTGGTGCACTGGAAAAGGCATTTATAGAGATGGTGAGTCAAAACTAAAGTTTTATTTTTTAGCTCACAGTTCACACACTGATATCATTTACTGCACAACTTAATGACACTATGATTTAATTGTTCATCAAGGAAACGGATTCTACACTCAATGTTTTATCAACTTCACTCACTATATCGTGATGGCAGTAAAATATTTTACCACTAGAGGGCAGCACTTATCCAATGCCGGTTGTTCAGCTGCTTAATAGTTATATCTATCGTTACCAGTTGATGCCTAAAACTCTGCAAATTTCCTTTCTGGTTTTTTATACAATCAGAACTTAAGTCAACATTGTGTTAACCCCTATAAATCAGCCAAATGTGTTCTGAAATGTTGGCTTTAATAGTTAAAAGGTGTCAAATGAACCATGCAGTAATAAAACCTGCTCTGAATCATAACGGAAAATTTTGAGTAACCAGAAGCAATGTTTAAATGTACAATAATAGCTCTAAGACTTTTATTAAATATCAGATTGTTTGGGTTTTTGTTATAAAACACGATCATGGCTAGATGTCTGACAGCATGAGTGTTCACAAAATCCCACTCCTGTCATGGACGTTATGTTCCTGTTATTGAAAGTTGTTCTGGAAAGACAGGTGGAAAAGAGCTTCAGAATCTTTGCTCTCAAAATTAATCACCCTTTATCAGATTGGAATTAATGCATTAATGCCTGTTTAAGCAGCACTTAACGAATCTGTGCCCCCCCCTGCCTTTTCTCAGTTCTCAGTCTCAAAACATGCACACACACTCAGCCAGTAATACACACATCAGATGGTTGATTTGGATTCTCAGGAGGGAGCTGGACAGAGCCATAGTCCATTTCCTCCCCCCTCGCCCCAAGACCTTCTGTTCACTTACTGATCATCTCTTTCACCCGCTCTGCGTCTGATCTCTCGCTTTTATGTTTCAACATACATACAACAGTATTTTATATGCACATTTGTGTGTGTGGTTATTTGATGTGTGTCAGGATGCCCAGATTGAAAGGGAAAAAGCTGTATATAATATTTCTGGTGGATGCACCGCACTTGTCGTGGTCTTCATTCTTGGCAAGCTGTATGTGGCCAATGCAGGAGACAGCAGGTGAGTCACACAGACTTCAGCTTATTATCCCACACACAGCATGGCAAGCATTTGCAAAACACACTTTGCTCCTCAGTAATACTCACTCTGTAAACATATTTAAGTTATCTGATTACTGGTTAAACAAATCACATTGTGTTGGATCACTGGATTGCTGTTGGCTGTAAAATATAGAAAGTAATGATTTAATTGTTCTTTAATTGTACTTTCAAGAAAAGATTCTGCTTTATTTTAAGTCAGTGAAATGAAAAAAAAAATTGGCAAAGACACAATTTCTGTCCTACACGTATCAGTCCTTGGAAAACAATGGCAAAATATTTTAGTCCTAGAAAAATAACATGTGCTCTGCCAGACGAAAAATGCAGCCAAAACACAACACTATGTATGTTAGGCCGATTAAAACATGTGTGACTTGTTTTTTGGTCTCACATATGACTGATTCTTTGTTTGCAGTAAAGACAATTATGCAGCCCCTTAATAGCATCAATGATGTGGTGCTTTCTTATTCAGAAGCATAAATTAGCTGTTAATTAGTGATTATTTAGAACTGGATGCTAAAGGGGTAAAAATAATTCAGCCCTACTGACTCTTTTCTGTAAACCTCATTCAACTTACAGTACAGTGACGATCATGTGATGCTGTTATATAAAGCTTTGTGTGTGTGTGTGTGTGTGTGTGTGTGTGTTGTGTGTGTGTGTGTGCTATCAGAGCCATCATCATAAAGAATGGTGAAATCATCCCCATGTCATCAGAGTTCACTCCTGAATCAGAAAGACAGAGATTGCAGTTTCTGGTAAGATAAAAAAAATATTGTGAAGAAATGTCAGTAACCTGATTTCTCTAAAAATGTTGTTTTAACAATTTAAGAGGAAAAGTAGTTAATATCCAGGTACATTAATTACAAATTCTGAATATGTGGAGTAAAGTACTAAGTCATACATTCACTCTTATTGCCACCGGTAAATAAAATTAAGTATGCAATACTGTTTTTACTTATTTGCTTTAATTTCTGTATAGGGTTACATGCATCCACATTTGTTAGGGGGTGAGTTTACACACCTAGAGTTTCCCAGGAGGGTCCAGAGGAAGGAAGTTGGCAAGAAGATGCTGTACCGTGACTTCACCATGACTGGATGGTTAGTATGTGAGTGTAGGACAAGTATATGAGGCCAAGAAATAGTCTTTTACTGGTTCTTAAATCTTGCACAATCAAAAAGGCTGAAAAGTGCATACATGGTTGCAAATTTATTTGTTTCTGTTTATAGGGCGTATAAAACCATTGAAGATGAAGACCTTCGATTCCCCCTAATATATGGGGAAGGGAAAAAGGTAAGGAGTGGAATTTAATGTTGAGTTTTCAAACATCTGAGTGACCTGCATACACCAACATTTAGCAGCCTGTGAGAGCTAATAAGGACGTAAGCATGCTATGTAATACATAAACAAGGTATACAGTAGATAATGCACTCGGTAAAGTGCAGTAATTGGACGCTGCATATAGTACTGTGCGAATGCACGGTTCTGCATACATTTTAAGGCAAAATTCATGTGCAAGACATAAAAAAAAGCTTTAACAATAATCTAAAGGAAGAGAGGAGAGGGGTAGGTGGAAGTGAATTGAGTGAAGGAATGTGTCAGTGGAAAAAATAGCGAGAGCTTTTTTGTGTTTCCCTGAGGCTCAGTCTGCTCTCAGTCTGTGTTAATGCTCTCAGCAGGAGGCTGCTCTCATCTTCAGACTGTCATTAGATACCACAATCGCTATAATCACACAGCCAGTGTTCTAAAACCTGAATAAACATCTGACTGCAAGCCATTAAAGCCATGCACTCTGTTTAACCCACGAGTGTACACTGACAAATGCATTGCATTGCTATGGCTTAGAACATACAGGGTTTATAGACGGACAGGTATATTACAGAAGATGGTACAGATGATCAGATCACAGAATCTAACTAAAACAGTATTGTCAGGTGTATTAAGGTCAGCTGACATTTTACTTGTCGTGTCGCTGCTGTAATGTACCACAATATACAGCGTTTAATCATTCATTGACACTAAACATAAAAAAGCTCTTTAAAGTCTAAATCTTAAGAATACAGTGGAGACCAAAAGCCTAAAAGCAGTAGTGAAAAGGCTTTAATTTTTGTTTTTTCATGTTCAATACAATATTCTTTTATTATAAAATAGAATAAGAAAACCAAAAATTGTGGACATTCCTTCAATAATCTACGCTAAGTTTTCCTGAAGTCAAGATGTTTCTAACAGTAAAAACAGCATTAGATTGTACTTTATTAATCCCAGCTGTTGCTCTAGCAGCATGCATGAGCACCGATATGCATCATACCTACTTACCTTAAATGTGATAACAATAAATGACCATAAGAATAGAATAGTGTGAAATACAGTAGTAAATAATGTGCAGTAATCATAAAATAAACAATAGGATTACCAAAACTGAGCTATATATGTGTTGTATACAAACAAGAACAAGGTAGTTGGAAAAAATGACTGAAAAAAATTATAAGGGAATAAATAGAATATGAACAAAGTGTGTAATTGTACACCAAACAGAGTTTGTTGGGTCTTTTATAGTCTTTGGCGTCAGCTTTAGAGTACAGGAAGCTATTAGCTGGTTATTGGCTTGATAAATTGCATGACTGAGCAAGTGTACAATTAACTTATTGAAGTGGCAGTAAGTGTATGTGGATGCAAGGTATGTAAAAAGAGCACGGGAGTGGGGAAAAAGTTGATTAAATTAAATAAGTTAAATGCATTATTTCCTGAGTAGTTCCCAGACTATTTAAAATACACTATATGCCCGAGGATGTGGACACTTCTCAAGTATTAAGTTTGGCCTGTGCCACTCTCTTAAAATGATGAGTAATGTCAATTCTACATCATAGAAATACATTCATTCATTCATTATCTCCCGCTTATCCTCCATTAGGGTCGCGGTGGGGTTCCCCATGCCCATCCAGGGGAGAACGTCTCGGGCACTGGGCAGATACACCCAGGACAGGGCGCCAATCCATCGCTGGGCACACACTCACTCACACAGACACACTCTATATGGGGCAATTTTTAGAATTCAATTAACTTAATCCATGTTTTGGACTGTGGGAGGAAACCGGAGAACCCAGAGGAAACCCACGCAGACACGGGGAAAACATGGAAACTCCACCCAGATGGGGATTCGAACCGGGAATCCCTAGTGCTGAGAGGCGAACGTGCTAACCACTAAGCCACCGTGCTGCCCCCATAGAAATACATATTAACAAATATACACTATGTGGATCAGTTTGGGGATACTAACTTGGCGTTGTGAATGTACCCATCAGTGCATCGGTTGTGCTGTCTTCAGCCTGGATTAATAGGAGGGTTGCATCAGGAAAGGCATGTTGTGGAACAAAATTTGTTAATACTGTAATATGTTGCACTGTTCTGTTCATGTTGATCTTTGGATTCTTTTGCAGGCTCGAGTGTTGGCAACAATTGGAGTGACTAGAGGCCTCGGTGACCATGACCTGAAAGTCCACGACTCTAACATCTATATCAAACCATTTCTGTCCTGCTGCCCGGAGGTAAGCTTCTTCCTACAGACTGTTCAGCTGTGGTTTCAGTGTTTATGACTCCTTACATAACGCCTCATATGCACTCAGTCCATTTTAGCCTGACTGCAGGTGATGGAAGGTATTTTGATAATTAAATGTTTTTTTTATATGATATCCATATTAAAATAGAAGTAGATTGTGGTTTCTAGCGACTCAGATTGATGCAGATTTTAGAATTCTGGATTTTTTTCCTTCATTCTGTTGCGCTGAACCCCCACACAGCTGTAAGACTGGAGCTTTTGAAGTCAGTCTTTCTCTCCGCAGGCTAATTTCCTGAGCTCCAAATTCAAAGCAAAAGAGACTCCTTCCTCTTCTTTGCCGTTCCCTTTTCCAGTGCTCGCAAAGCCTTCATGTCTCTTGTTCTACTGCAGACTGTCTGATCTTTCTTTTCGCCTCTCTCAGGCAAACTCTTTTGATTTTTAATTCATTAGTTTGGGAGTTCAGTTAGAGTTCATCTGGCAGGCCCGCTATCTGTGGTAGACATTCCTGTCCTACTTTTGCAGATTAGCTTCTTTTTTCCTCTGCCAGCCTTCAGTGAAACACTCTGCAATGTCTCTTGAGATGCTGGAGAGACATGTAGCACATAAATACTTATTTTATACCTGTCTGCTCATGATTTACATATCATACTTGTGCTTTGGCAGAGTGACTTTGCGTTCATAAACAATATTTAAAATAATCTATGGCATGCTCAGGACATTTCTGACCTCGATTCTATTCTGTATGATCTGTCCTGTGTTACAAAAACAGTGTTGCAAAGGGACCTTGTATTTCTGTGCAGGTAAAAGTGTATAATCTGACGCAGCATGAGCACATGGCCGATGACGTGCTGGTGATGGCCACTGATGGACTCTGGGATGTTCTCTCTAATGAGGAAGTGGCTGAGCTTGTTACATCTTTTCTTGCCAACTGTGACCCAGATGACCTTCACAGGTTTGTACTTTCTGTATCGTTTTAGGGGTTAGTCAATCAATTTTGTCTTGCCTCTTATAATTTATGTTTAGGGTTGAGGGGGGGTCCCGTCCATCCTTGACTTGGTCAAAGCAAGGGAAACGCCCTGGCCAGGTTGCAAATTAATTGCAGACGGTTGCACATAAAATACATCAGTGTAGTTAAAAAATCTGCACATACTTTGTGTCGATAAGGTAAGATTACTCTGTGTATGTATATCCTGCTCCAACATATTACAGAACTATGCAGTAAACTAACAGCAATGAGCAAAATCAAATGTAAACATTTGGAGTTCATTCATTCATCCATTATCTTCCACTTTATCCTATATTAGGGTCGCGGGGGGGGGGTTCCCCATGCCCATCCAGGGGAGAACGTTTCGGGCGCTGGGCAGATACACCCAGGGCAGGGCGCCTAAATATCGCTGGGCACACACTCACACACACAGACACACACTATATGGGGCAATTTGGAGAACTCAATTGACTTGATCCATGTTTTTGGACTGTGGGAGGAAACCGGAGAACACGGAGGAAACCCACGCAGACACTAGGAGAACAATGAAACTCCACCCAGATGGGGATTCGAACCGGGAATCCCTAGTGCTGAGAGGAGAACATGCTAACCACTAAGCCACCGTGCCGCCCAACATTTGGAGTTAATGTAATTAAAAAAAATGCTGCATACCTTTTCTTCAGCCATGACATAGTGTGGTTTAAAATCTTTGCCTGTTTGCCCATAGATACACCATGGCAGCTCAGGATCTAGTAATGCGTGCACGAGGAGTGATGAAGGACCGCGGTTGGAGAATAACAGACGAGCGACTCGGCTCTGGAGACGACATTTCTGTCTACATCATTCCTCTTATGTATGGTAACCGTCAACCATAAAGTCAACAATTTCTCTAAACCATGGTATCTTCCTGTCAGTGTGGTACTTTAATGAATAAATTAAACTTGGTGGTGCTTGAAAGTTTGTACACTTAAAAGTAGAAAATGTTAAAGCCATTTTTTAAGCATCACTGTAACTGTTTAATGTGATGTTGGTTGTAAAGTGTAGCTCGTTCTCCACCAAACACAGGCACTGGTTACATGATAAACAGACCCATGTCTGCCAAATTGTAATGAAGTATTTTTCCCTGATGAGGAGAACTTTTATTAATTAATGTTGTTATGCAGTAGATGATCTGAAAGTTTGAGCAAAGAGCAATGATTTCCAGATTCATTAATCATTTAGTGTTTATTGTTGTTTGGCCCCCTTAGTATTGCAATTCATATATTTTGTAAATACACAATACTGCTATCTTTTAATGATCGATCAGGATGCAGTTATATTTTCACTAAATTCATTTTCTGATTTGAAGCCATTTTTTTTCCATATTCACATTATTTTTCTTGAACTGAAGTTTGACTCATCAGGTGTTAAACTTTGGCTTAAGACATTTTTAAAACAGAATAATTGATTACTGTCTGTTTTTACCTCCCCTGTTTAGCCAAAATTCTCAGGATGACTTGTGAATATACTTTTTATGATAGAAATTGTGGAGGTCCTTTAATGTGCCATTCTGTGAGCTTTGATATCCCAGCTTTATACACAGTTTTTCATCATACATGATCGTCAGTAACAATTTTTGGTAGCTCAGATAGAATTTTAAGACTAGAACATTAATTTATGGTATTTGACGTGCATTGAAATGCATTAGTTCATGGTGTGTGTTGTGTAAAACTTCACCTACAACATGTTTGTGTGTTTATTTTAATGTACGTTATGTACAATTCTGTGCAATTCTGGTGCTAAAATGATTCTTGGC
>JAFMOD010000670.1:2123432-2134124 GCA_019802435.1 Corydoras maculifer
TAATAATAATAATAATAATCAATAGCTTTACAGATTGTAATTAAATCGGTGTTAAGTTTTACCAAAGCATCTATTTTATAACAGCTATATCCAGCAGTTAGCCACCTAAATGCCAGCCGCATAAAAAACGAAGTCGTTCTCGGTTCTAATTCCAGCATATTTTGCCGACGCGCTTCAGACATCCCGTAAGAGCATCTGAAGACATTGCGTTATTGTTTTGTACTAAGCAAACATTATAGAAGCCAGAATTTACAACTTCCATCGTAAGTTATAAACGCAAGAACGCAAACCGCATTATAATGCGTTATCCTTCATCCATCATTACAACCAGGCAACAGAAACGTTTGTATAAAATGTACAGATACATCGAACATGTTCTCCTCTCAGCGCTAGGGATTCCCGGTTCGAATCCCCATCTGGGTAGAGTTTCCATATTCTCCCCGTGTCTGCGTGGGTTTCCTCCGGGCTCTCCGGTTTCCTCTCACAGTCCAAAAACATGGATCAAGTCAAGTGAATTCTCAAAAATTGCCCCATATAGAGTGTGTCTGTGTGAGTGAGTGTGTGCCCAGCGATGGATTGGCGCCCTGTCCTGGGTGTAACTGCCCAGCGCCAGAGATGTTCTCCCCTGTATGGGCATGGGCATGGGCATGGGCATGGGGAACCCCCCCCCCCCCCGCGACCCCTAATAAAAGCGAGGATAAAGCAGGAGATAATGAATTAATGAATGAATGAATACGTTAGAACTTGAACGCTGTACTGAATCCGATTGCTTTACGGGGCTGATATTAAAGCCATGTCTATTAAAGCCATGTCTATTAAAGCCATGTCTATTAAAGCCATGTCTATTCTCCCTTGATGTTTTCTTTCTGCTGCAAATCAAAAGTAAAGAGAGAGATCGTGTGTTCTTGCCTGATTCCACGCGCAGAGCGGCTCCTGAAATAAAACGCTCTTTAACGAAGACCGACGTCCAGAGGACCGAGACCGACGTCCAGAGGACAGCGCGCTCGCAGCGGCTTCTGTCCCGACGCGCCGCGGAAAATGCCACCGCGGCATTAAATTCGCGGTCCTGTCAATCACCGCAAAACAGAAAGCGTCGGTCCTGTCATTTGTTGAGCACACATAAAGGGCGGGATCAAGTCCTATTGGAGCGTTTTAGAAAGGGCGGGGCCAGTAACAAGTTATTTTCAACCACTAGATGGAGGCATTTATAGAAGAACGTGTGCACACAACGTCAACGTCAAAGAACAAGCAACAGAAAGACCTTTACACACCCCACACCCGCTCAAAGGTTTAAACCAATAACATCTCTCTCTCACACAAACACACACGCAATATACATACATACACACACTATATACATACATACACACTATACATACATACACACACACACACACACACACACACAATATACATACATACATACATACATACACACTCACTATACATACATAACACTATACATACATACACTAAACTTCAGTGAAATGCCTCAATAGCATGAAGAACAAAAGGACAACAAAAAAAAAAGGCTTTACACAACTTTATTGTAGTCCGTATATAAATACACATGCACAATTCAACTGTAAACCCGTGAACTCAAGTGCAGCCAAACACTGAAACGCCAGTTTCATCATGCGCGGATGTCTGAATAGACTTTTACAAGACTTCAGTCATTAGAGCATCCTTTAGCAGACCTAAATTAGAACCGACATCCTCCACCGCACACAGTTACTCTTTCTGTGCTCTTAAATACATCCGTTTGTTATGCTTACATACAAATAAATAAATTTATCAAATGTGCACTCACAGAGTGAATTCTTATATACAGTATTTATAAAGCCTATCATTCAGTCTCACTCACTATCCTGCTTCCACCTTCCACTATAACAAGCACATACAGCAGAAGCCCGCCCATGTAGTTAATATGAAATACTCATATACCTCCCCCAGAATCTTATGCAAATCCTATGCAAACAGTAGGCAACAGAAAATCATCAATGAAGGCATTAATCCAATAGAGCAGGGGAATAATCCTTTAATACATTCTGGCTGCAAAAGTCAGGGAAAAAAAGCTAGTTTCTAGTTATAGCAGTCACTACAGCCTCTGTGATTTGGGGGTCTATGAGGTGTGCACACATCTATATTAGGTGCTAATGTGCATTGGGGCAGGTATGAAAAATGGAAAAGGGTGTGACATCTGTGTAAATGAAAGGCAACAGTCTGAGATAAGAATTAAGGCCAAGGTGATGGAGCCAAGAGACAAATCTATTGCATCACCAAAATATTCTTAATCTCATTTAAAAGTACACGTTTTAAAAGCAGTGAGAGCTGAAAATTCTTTTTTTTTTAAAGTCACACCCTACAAATATTAAAAATAATAATTAATGAAGTCATAGTGTCGAATGACCCTTATTTTCTCAGGCTAAAGTGTTCTTTTTTTTTTAATGAGACAGACAGCAGCACAACTAGATTAACTATTACATATCAGTGCTGTTTTCTGTGCTACAAAGGCAAAGTTAGCAAGTTCAGTTTAAAACTGAGTTGCAATTGACATTTTGTGACTAACTTGCTGTCAAAATTCAGTCTATCCTTTGGCTGAACACTTCAGGTCTTTGGAGACTACTGCAGTTTGCCTTTGCAGACCAGTTTTGACACAAATGAAAAAGCATACAGACGCATGTGTGCTATTGGTTTCAAGGCAACTCCACAAGCAGCTAATAGAATTGACACTGGGCAGCTATAATCCGGCCTGGAAGGATGCATGGCACTAATACTAGCTTTAAAAACAAATATGATTGTGCAAAACAGTCCATTAAGCTTCAGTCTCCATAAAACTCAGATGTTTTTTTTTTACCACCCATCATCATGAACAAAGCCAAAATAATAATAAAATACTATTCAGAACTGCATCTCTCTTTAGGAAGAAAAAAAAAATGCACACTACCACGAGGGGACGCAAAGATCTTCTTGTGACTGAATTCACCACCAGAGCTTTAGACGCTGACTTTTCGTAGAGGGAGTTAGGATCCATAAGGGGAAATGTGAAGTATTGCGCACTTGAGGTTGCTGCTAAAACCACTAGGGCCCTTATTAACGAAATGTCCAGCTTTGGACACCCTTTGGCCTTGCTGGTCTTGATATGGCTTTAAACCCCTTTAAGATCCCCAACCCTCATTCTGTCTTTCCACGTATGTCCCACCTTAATTGGTGCTCATGGAAATGTCATGGTTGGGCTCCAGGTCATCCTCCTGCTCATTGTCATTTAAATCCCCTTCATCGTCTTCGTCCTCATCGTCATCATCACTTTGGCCATTGGCCTTCTGTGCTGAGGCACTTTCCTGCTCTTCTGCATCCTCTCGGTCAAGAGCAAAGTAACCTGTCCCTTTTACTGTGTCCTGCCGCTGGTAAAACAGGACGTATGCAGCTTTGGACTGTTGGGATCACCAAACACAAGAACATGGACATGGAAATAGAAGGTGTTAATATAATGGCTCTGTTTACTTAAGAACATTATCTGCTGCATAAGGGTCCAGACTAAAAGGAACAGCAGCATGTCAAT
The DNA here is from genome assembly GCA_019802435.1 of Corydoras maculifer. NCBI lineage: Eukaryota > Metazoa > Chordata > Actinopteri > Siluriformes > Callichthyidae > Corydoras > Corydoras maculifer. Next base: position 2,126,995 of record JAFMOD010000670.1, read on the forward strand.
TCTAAGAAGAATTAAAGCCACAAATTTTAAATGCATGGTTTCTCTCACCACAATCTGATCCTCGCTGACAGATGAAACAATGCTGTCATCAAAGTTGTACCACTTGCCGTCATCTTTATTCTTAGCATAGCCAGTGTCTGACAATTCCCAAACAAAGTAAGGTTTCTTTATCATATTTAATAATAACACTCAATGACAGACAGAATTGTCAGTTCAGTATTCTCCCTTTATCACCATGTGTTTAGAAGCTGGCAATGAACTTCTATAAGTATTTCTGAATTAACTTGGTTAAAACAACTTCAAAGTGGATGAGTGAGTGAGGAATGAAATACACGTGTCTGCATGACTGTATGACTCACAGTGTCCTCCTCCCATTCCTCCATAGTGGTTAGACACAGCAATAAGGTCATAGCGGCACGGTCCAGCATTGGGGTTGATCAGGAATTCTGACATATCCAGATCACTGTAGGCCAAAAATAACTGCTTTTTACTACACCAATCACAGGTATGAGAAAACATTTTACCACTGGCCATGTGAGTACAAATGATTACATATGCTAAAACTGATGTTCAAAAGGTCTTACCAAAGGGGAAAATCTACCAGCGAATCCAACTTGTCTCTCATGTAGCGGCTATAAGAGAAGCGTTTAAGATGCACCACCAGTACAGGAGGTAGAGACCACAAGTCCAGTTTCTTAGTAGCCTGTTGGTGTTGTTTACAACTGGGACAATACCTGGAGTTGAACCATTAGTTCATTAGACTTTATGGTCCAGCAGAAGATTTAATATCTTTAAAATGAGGTTTCTCATTCTTACCATGGGTCCTCTGCTCCTAATTTTTCTTTGGTAGTAAAGAGTTCTATGCAGTCCTTCAGCTTGAAAAAGGCCTTTTTTTGAGGTTTGTATTCCATACTTTCATGCTTATCAAAGTCCTGCAACAAGCATGAGACGAACAGAGTGATTCACTATATCAAGATTCTGGCTGAACTACACCCAGGTACAAACAGCTAATCTTACTTCAATCACACTTTCATCAAAGTACTTCTTCTTGATCTCAGGTTCCCAATCCAATGAAAGGTAAGATCGGTCTGTGGAGAAGAGCATAATGAAGAGAAGAACCTTCAGCAAACATCTGTCTCGTCATCAGAAACTATGTTTATATTTGTAGGTGAAAATAAAGAATTCTCTAAATGTTGTACAGATACAGTATTTATATAAAATTAAATAAAACGTGTCCTGTACCAAAGTAATAGCACATTAAGTTTGTTACACCTTCTGATATATGCCTGCCAGAGTACTTTAGCACCAATAATGCAAGTTCAAAAAACTTCTGCACATCATACCACTGAGTCGACCTTCATCAAACCGGATCTGCCGCGGTTCCTCTTTGATGAAACTCAGGTCAGTCTTGCCCATGTTGTTAAACTGGAATGTGAATAGTCTCTTTTTGTGCCCTGGCAGCTGCTGGCCTTTGGTCATGTTCTCTGAGCAAATCCCATTTTCCAGGTCATTGTCCCCACCCACCGATTCTTCAGACTGACTGTTGTCATTTTCAGAAGGAAGTTCCTGGTCCTGACTGGACTCGTCATCCTGCTCATCAGTCTCCATTTCACCTAAAATTGGATAGAATTTAATAAAACCTGATAAAAATTTTATATATTAAAATATAATATATGTAATAATGCTGTCATTTCAAGAAATATAATAAACACAAGTCTATTATTTGCCTTAATCAGCATCACTTTCTTTAAGGTTGCACTGATATGCCAGTGTGTGTAACTGTATAACATAATGCATGCTCTAATGTAGGCACAACAGCGAACCTCATTTCTATAATTAACTGATGCATCCAATATAACTCCATAAGTAAATTTGCAGCAATAATTCTTCTACAACATAAAGCCATCAAACCAAAGAGCGCACACACTGCCAAAATTATTAAATCTGGACACATAGCTCATTTCAGAAAATTTAATTATCAACAATTATGTTATCACTTAACAACTCATTTCAATGATTTGTTCTACAAACAACTACTTTTATTACATCAAAACTACTTTTATTATTGCATAACAAATGTTTGTGTGATTTAAAAAACACACTGCTGGCTTTACTAAAATATTCTTTTGTTATTGTTTTAAACCTGATTCACACTGTAACTACATTCCACAGAGCAGTTAAAATGACAGTAATAAAAAAAAAATAGTAGAAGGAAGCAAAGTTAGTTTGGATTAGTTAGTGAGAGTTTACAGTCAGAGTTTTCTGTCTGAAAGATCAAGAGATTAGAAGATGCATTCAAACAGCATGCTTACTGGGCGAGCCCTCCTCCAGTATACCGTTGGTGGCGTTGCCATTGATAGCATGCTGCTTGGGCAAGTGCGTCTCATCACAGTCCTCCTCTTCTACAGTTGAACGCACAAATCGACTGCAAACACACAGAGTCAAACAAACTAAATTTACATATCTAAATATTATTATTTAAACCTTCCCTTTCAGATATTTTAATATTACATACTAAGTTGTATGAGAGCTTCAGCCCCAGAGGCACTACTCCATATAGGACCACATGTTTAGGCAACTATCCACTGGGGTGGCAGCTGTATAATACGTAATACTTGTAATCCTGTTTCAACATTTTGATCTCAATTCTGCATTAGCTGTAATGTATTAAGACACCTAAAAGTATGTAAACCTTCAGGACTAGCAAGATTAAGTAGTATTTTTTACAGCAGTTATCCCAGGAATTAATTAATTGACTCCAAAAATTAATTTAGTATTTTCTTTTTGGTGAAATTCTAACACAGACACTAGAAAGAAAAAAAGTCAAGCTTTACCAAAGCCGAAGAAGGAGCAGGTTGTAGAACTTTTCCTCACTGAGGGTGCGAGGGATGGTTATAAGAAAAGGCAAGCCAAACAAAGGTGTACTGCTGTGGTTATAACCAGACTGCTTATATTTCTCTCGAAGGTGAACTGGTATCACCACATGCTCTGTGTCCTCCAGTCGGTTTACTCCAACCTCAAACCTGTAAAAGAAGCAGAACACCAGCCAGTCATTGAGAATTCAGACAACACTAAAGAAATGACTGCCAACCCAAATAATTTGCATGCTAGTGACCTGTCATGTATTTACCGAAATGTGAAAGGTATACTGAACTACAACTGTAAGAAGCAATGCCACCCATAAATGTAAATGTCATGTTTATATGTGAAAAAATATTCTAATCAACAATATATATTTTCACATCACATTTTGTCATTTAGCAATAACCTCAATGAAGATTAAGGACCTTGCTCAAGTGGCCACACTAGCAACTGTAATAGACACACACTTGCCTTCTACTTGACAAATGCGTTACAATGGCTATAAATGTTTTGTGTGACAAAAATATATTTCTGATACTCACACATAGATGTCATCCCTCTCCATTATACTGCTCAGGTTTTCATTGGTGGCAAAGATTCTGTGGAACCGGTGGTTGTAGATGTCTGTGACGATCATCTGCACAGCACAGACCCACGGTCACTACAGAAATATTCAGCGAGGTCACATTGATAGCATGTTATTAACATCTGTGATTATTTACCTTTTCAGCAGAAATTCCAGACAGCGCTGAAAGTGAGGCACAAAGGTCTGAGATGCAGCCCACCTTGGGTACAGTTAGCTTATACTGTAACAGACAATTTATAAAGTGGTTTGTTAAGGAATTTATTATTAGAGAGCCTATCAATAACAGAAATTAGAGAAAGAGATGCATTCATTGATTTTAAACATATTTTTAACTGAAAGTGATGTTAAAAGAGAAAAAAGAAAAAACAATAATGTTTGATCTACTTGAATAAATCAATTAACAACGACTGAACCATAATAACTTTATGCTATTTGCTGATGGTCCACCTGTGTAGGTTTGGTGAGGGGATCCAGTCGCACCAAGAAGACCTCCAGTGTTCGCTCCTTCTTCATTGGCAGAGGAAGTGTAAGGTAGCAGAAAGGGTCAAAAGTCACTGAGACCTTTGAGCACACAGGGCAGACCAAGGTAGACTTGAAAAGACCATGAAAAATGTCCACAATGATAGAGTCGTTCCTCTTGATGTGATTCTCCCAGGCTTCCTCTGCCACAATCTGAATGTTAAGCACGTGAAAGGCAGTAATGTGTGGTCACACATCAATCTAAGGTGTTTAACATCCAAAAGAAAAAGTAAATCCTACAATAACATAAAACTTTTGAACTTTAAGTTCTATGATCTATATCTATCTGGAGGTATCATTAATTAATAATTATGTAATCACATTGTCTATTCTGCCAATCACATGGCAGCAACTCAAAGTATTTTCATATGAAAATGTGGTCAAGACGACCTGCTAAATTTCAAACCAAGCATCACGATAGAAAAGAGACTTAGAATGTTGCATGGCTGTTGGTGTTAAAAAGAGCACTGGGTGTGATTTTATATTCGTAATAAATTATAAAAGATATGAGAAAGTGTATTTTCGAATTTGAGTGCATTGTGTTACCTTGTCTGGCCTTCCATCTGCATCTTTGAGTTGTATATAGGGTTTTTTCCTGATACGGTTTAAATCCTCATGCAGGCCGTCCAGCAGGAAGGCCAACAGCTCATGGGAATCTTGCTGCTGATACCCAGAGAACTGAGGGGCAAAGCGTCCCACTTGTGTCTAAACAGAAGACAAATCAGATTGTGAGTTATTAAGTAAAACTGTCAAAAACAATATTTTAATCTCTTAATGACACTCTCATTGACAGAATACAAAACACACCTCCAAAAGTATTACTGAATGGTAATTAAAATAAACTCATCATTAACAATCAAATCATTCCCCATTGGGGGGACACTGCTGTAAACAACATATTATACGCTCACCTTAAAAGGTCGAGGGGTGACATAGCTGTATTTTCCAGACCAGAGCTGCTTGATGAGCTCAGCATAAGCCTTGGCAATTTCCCCTTTCATTCCTAAAGGGTTGTCCTCATTCAGCTCATCCTGGTATTTGTCCTTCAGAAAGTATTCAGTCAGTGGTGGAATATTACTCAAGCACTGTGGAAAACAAGTGACAAATAAAATCAGGACCTTCACACACCCTAAATACAAAATACAAGTCTGTCTAATTATTTAATTATCTGTATATTATATGACATTACTTCCAATTGTAATGACCCATAATGAATAACTCATAAAAAGTTATTAATTATAACAAAGGGGAATATTAAGCATTCAATGCATTGCTTTAATGAGACAAAAGGGGTCAAAAGAAAGTTGACAGATAATCAGATACTGGATTTAAGTCCTTAAAAAAACAAGTTGCCAGTATAGCACAAGATGAAAATTATGCCATAATCATAAATTAGTTATATCTATGTGGAATGTATATGCTATCCTTTTTTCCATTACTGGAAACCTATCTGGGATATCTCCTCAACATTTTCCAATTTTTCTAACTCTTACCATGATAGCAAGCTTAAATAATAAATCTGAGATAAAGTGTCTAAATAAATGTATTCCAAAAATTTTTCGGCTCTTAGGTAGAGTAACGTGCTCCTTATATGTAATGCCTTTGCATGTGCATTAAGGTGGATAATAAGCGAATTTTGCTGAAACTAACAAGACAATGAAACCACATTATAAAAGAAAAAAAGCTTCTAATGCACATTACATCTGTATGTGCATCAACAAAGGTTGTAAAAAGCTTAAGCTCACCTGTGTAGCAGAGTTCATGAAGCAGGTGTTTCCCAAGTTGGAGAGGCCACATAGGCCTGGTTTTTCACTGTGCCTGCTCTGGTCAGAGTACTCATAACTGCTGTAGGTGGGGTTATAAAGGCTATAACTAGAGTTTTTTACACTGAAGTGAAAGCAGAGAGAGGGAGAGAGAAAGAGAAAGACCAGGAGGGGGGAAAAAACAGACAGAATTAAAGAGAGCAAACGATCTGACAAGCTAAACATAAACAAAGTACAACATAAAGACAGGCCAAAATGAGCTGCATCATCACTAATATACTGTAGAGTTCCCAATTCCAACAAAGCACCAGAAGGTTCTCATCCTTTAAAGAGAAATCCTGAAGCTATTGCACCTATATGCAATGTAATGCTATCCCCAAGCACAAGTGAAGCAAACTCAGACATTAAATCCAGCATGCTCTACAGCTACTACATTTCTGAATTATTTCTTATCCAAGGCCCAATTAACAGCATATGGCTTTGCAGCAGACCTCTGGGTGCAGTGCACGCCTCGCTCCCATTGATCAGGCTTTGTAGTATCAGCGCTAAGCACTCTCTCTAGCCTCTCCGGCCTCAGGCACCACCAGCAACAGAGGAGCATCTCCCCACGACCGCCATGCCCTCATAAGCATGCAGAGAGAAAGAGAGAGAATAAGAGACAGAGAGAGAGTGATAGGGAGTTGAGAGAGAGAGGGAGTAGGCAAGTAAGAGAGAAACTCCAGGTCACTGCTGAAGGAATGGCTCGCCGCAGGCCGGGAGTGTCATCCTAGCTCGTCCAGTCCCTCTCAATCCAGAAAAGAGAAAGAGAGAGGGAGAGGGGCAAGGATATTTATAGCACCAGCAGCAATAAGCTAGTAAGGCAGCTTCAGGAACCGGTGGGATGAACATTGAGGGGGAGGGGGGAAAAGGGGGCGGGAGAGAAAGAGAGAGTGGGGTGGGAAGCTGAGGTTGCAGTATGCTAAGCAATTCTGGTGCTAGGCAATCTAAATGAGAATGAAGCTGCATTAAGCATTTTATCTGGATTCAACCTTTGATAAATCTGAAACTATCCATCTTCAATTTTCAACCTAAACATTTCACGATAGAGTGCAGAAGAATCAGGGGCATACTTCCAAAACTGTGTGAAGGTCAAAAAGACTGCAGTGTATGAAGAGCACATACAGAGCAAAAGACAAAGAGCAAACAAGATAAGAAGAAGAAAAAAAAAAAAAAAAAAAAAGAGTGACCGGAAAAAAATATTCATAACTGCAGAGAAAATAAAATCAATCATGTTGCAGAAAATGAGCTAAAGGCAGAGAAAGGAAATACAACTGCAACATCCGTCTTCATCTACACACAACTTTTTTTTACAATGGGATTGACGATTAATTATTCACTGAATGCAGTTTACTTGGGGGGGG
>JAFMOD010000670.1:2148360-2177731 GCA_019802435.1 Corydoras maculifer
GAGTGGAGCGGCGCGGTGAGCGGCTCAGCTAGCTGTCAACACGGGCCGCTGCGCTCGTTTCTCGGCTGTATGGAAGCGTGACAGCCGCGCACACACGCCGCCGGCCTCGGCCCCGGTCCCGGGGGGTTTGGTTGTGAAAGCCTCACCAGGTGTCTCCTTTCCGGAGCTGAGTTTTGAGTAGAGCCGCGACCTCTCCTCTCTGAGTATCCAGATCCGCCGCTCCTCCCTCCGCCATCTTTGCTCTCACTCTTAGCCCGCTGCATTCTGGGATGCGAAGAACGTCACCTCTTACGTCAACAAGAACATCTTAGCCAATCAGATCTATGATCTGGCTTTTTAACTCTGGCTGTAGTTTAAATGGAAGAACTGCATTAAAACAGGAGTGCGCTACTGAGGGCACGAATAATCCCTTTTTTGAAAATATTTGTTTAATTTTCAATTAATGTAATTTTTTAAAATGATTAATAAAAGGCCAAACGCCTTGTACATACACGTACGGGACATTTTGTGATGCAATTCTATAAAAATCAAAGCAACATGACATTTAATTGCTGAAGAACAATAATGCTTTATGTTCTTATGTCTTAAATAGCAACTGGTAATAGTACAACTCAATGGATGTCTCAAATGATTCTTACAAAGTATAACTGAATTCAAAAACATACAATACAGCTAATTCCAAGTTATTCATTATGTATTCTAGAAAGCATATAGATGAATTTATAGGACATACTGACATCTGGTGGTACATTCAAAATACAATTACTTACCATGAAAAGTGTGGCGGGTACATTGATGCAATACTCTAATAAATAGCAACTTTTCAAGCAGGACAGTGTAACAAGGCAAAATACTTATATATCTTTATAAGTATAAAAAAAGTCATTATTTAAAATCAGCTAAAGATTACTATATACTAAAAAAGGATAAAAAATACCATATTCTGTTTCTGCAAACAGCTCCTTCTACATTCTACACACTGCACTTTAAACCTTAAAGCATTATTATAACATTTTGATTAGGACCTAAATATAAAGTCACCTTTTCCTTTTATATTGTTTACATGTAAATAAGCTTATAATGACTTATTTCTATATAGACTAATTTAATGTGATATTCTACTTTTAAAAAATGTACGTTTGTAACGGCAGAAAAAAAAATTGTCATTGAACAAAATTCCTTAGGTCACTAAGGATAATATAATATATCAATAATGGTAACATGACACGTAAACACTTTTTTTTTATTTTTTTTTATCTAAAGTTAAAAGTATGTAAAAATAACACACCTAGGTACAGACAATCAGACACACACACACACACACACAAACAGATTTAGATTAACTGTAAAAATCCTGCCATTACAGATCGATTGTTACAATATAGCAGCTACGTTGTAGTCTAGAACTCACAATAATAAATGTAACAACTTTTAGTTATGTCAAAATCACATGTGGTAATTTTTTATTGATTACAAATGCAGTAAAAACTTTTATAAAAACAAGGTAGTTTTTCTTTAAATTTTATGTTCTTAAATGACACAAAACTATAATGTTGTATTCTGAGGTATATTGTGAAATTCCTTATTAGATGAAACTGATTCCAATGGAGCAAACACAGCAAGCAATCTTTCCTGCTCCTTCTTGGTTTTGGGTAAATCAGTGGATGGCCTGTTGAGTATCTGTATGCGCTACAAAAGAAAATACAATAGAGCTTATATGGTTTTATGTATCACTATAAGACTCTCTTTCTAACTGTGTCAGAGCTTTATTAGATTTAATAAAACTACATACATACCTCCTTTAAAGGGCCTTTAGTCTTAGAGATTTTAAAAATCATCCATGCAGGAATGCAGATCATGGAAGACAAAGCTAGAAGCCAGCCGAGTCCATAACCCCACCATGGATAAACATATTCATTATTGTATTTTAAAGGGGTGTATTTAATAAGGGAAAAAGCAAAGGTGCCCTATAAATTAAAACAAAGCAACAGGGGGAAACTTTTAGTATATTATTAATTATATTTGTAGATGATATGTTGATATGTAAATAAGTATGAATCACATGACTTCAATATAAATTATAAGTTTCCTAAATGTTATTCATGCAGTATATGCCGATGACTTAAAATATGCTCATATGTTCATTGTTTAGCTTGTTTCTTTGCTGGTGTATTTATAAGCTTGTATGTTTGTTAAAATGTTAATTATAACTAAATAGATCAATCTATAAACATGTTGAGGTGCCATACAATAGTAAAATACAAAAATATATTATTATTTATAAACTGACTATTAACAATGTTTGTTGTCATAAAATTTTGTGCAAAATTCAAATCAATGGTCAATGTCCATGTCATCCCTGTGTTATCACTGTGGACTGTAACTCACGATGCACGTGATTGGTGTAAAAAACATCCAACAGTACTTAATCAGTGGACCCGGTCGGTATCCAATCATATCTTCAATGTTATCATAAAAACGGTCTGCACCTAATAAAAAGAAGATTGGTGTTTTTTTAGATAAATTGTTATATTACTGTATTTAAGAATTTATTACAACATTAAATTATAGGATTCTATTGGTAATGCCTTTTAAAATATAACACTATATAACATGCTGTGTATCTTGGCATATTTGTTGATTTATTGCAACTTACCATAAATCCAGGCAATGCAAACAGTTTCAAATATGGCCATAAAAAGCAAACACATGCCAGAGGCTGCATAGTAATCAAAGAGCTGGAAGATGTACATTCCACCCTTTAAAAGGCATGTTGAAATGATGTTAGTTCAGTCAGTGAAACATTTAAATAAAATATTTTTAAAATTGCTTGAGATGATTTTTATTTGTTAATCTCAGATATTCTAAAAAAGTCCATTAATTATAAAATAATGCCCTATATAGTTTTCATTTTTAACAGCTCATGAAAACTGACATGCTCACCTCCATCAGCATGATTAGACCCACGAGGAAGGAGAGAAAGCACACGATGAGCAGAAACAGTTCTCTGCGGTATTTTCTCCGAAACACAGTTGGGTACATGTCTACCACGGCTGTAATCAAACTCTCGACACAAACAAACTAAAGAGGAAAGAATACATTTACAATTATAACAAAGTTCTATTCATGTTCACATTGTGTAGATTTTATTAAAATATTTTTATGTTCTGTATTTAAACACATTATCAAATAATTCTGCTGAAACTTGTTCCCTGTGGAGTGTTTTGTAATCCTGAACCTGAAGGTCGTTATGCCCATTATGAATTTTGAGCTCTAACACAGTCATTAAAAAATTACCTGACTGTCCAGTCCAAGGAAGATGATCATGATAAAGAAGCAGCAGGCCCACAGTGGGGAGAAGGGCATCAGTGATACAGCACGTGGGTATGCAATGAAAGCCAGACCAGGACCTAAAATGCAACAAAACCTGGTGAAACCCTCATGATAATGTTTTCTTTTTTTTTTTTTTTAAGTTATAAAGATTAAGATGTTAATGAAAAATAGGTACAGATATGCTTGTGTGGATCCTTATATTTAAAATCATACACATTATCATATATATATATATATATCTATATATATATATATAGATATAATTTATTTCATTTATTTCATTTACCAAGAGCTGGGTAATGCTTCCATTTTTAAATACATAAATTAAAAAGATGATGCTCTAATTTTGACATTTTGAAAAACTTTTTCTGAAAGATGACATTTATAGAAAGCCCAACCAGATTCAGCAACTTCGGAGATTGGAATGTTTTGCTCATATGACATAAATCCAAGGATGGAGAAGATAGCAAAACCAGCCACAAAACTAGTTCCACTGTTAAGACAGCAAAGAGCCAAGCAGTCTCTGAAATACAAAAAAAAGGTTTTCTGTAGGTTGTTAAAGCTGCATTTTAGCATTCACCTATTTTTCCATCTTTCTAAATTTGTTTACTAGTACAGACTCGATATCTAATGCTGTATTAGAGAATGTACTATAAATGCGACTTCTTATCACTGGAGTACCTGTAACAGTTGTTGTTGTACTTGTTGTAACTTCCCAGGGCTGTAAGGCTTCCTAAACATATGGCATATGAAAAGAAAATCTGGGTTCCGGCATCCATCCAGACCTGATTAAGGATAAATTATAAATCCTTATTGTTGAATCATTAATCAAAGGGTGATTTTATTTGATTTGAACAAGTTGCAGCTTTTACAAATGCACATATGGCTTTATATTTCAGTAATTACCAATTTCAAATGGAAAGTTACAGATTTAAATGAGGCTTTAATGTTTACCTGTGGATCTGCCAAACGACCCAGGTCAGGGTACAGATAAAACTCAATGCCTTTGCCAGCTCCTGGTAAGGTAAGGCCACGGACGAGAAGCACCAGGAGCATGAGATAAGGAAAGGTGGCCGTAAAATACACAACCTGCAGTGTTTAAGACAAATTCAAATTAATAATGTGCATCTCAAAATAATAATGTGAATATATATTATATAAATAAATGAGTAAAGATGTCAACCTTTCCGGTAGACTTTACTCCTTTCCAAATGCAGAAATAGCAGACGATCCAGGCTATTAAGAGACACATGGCTAAATCCCAGTTCAGTGACCCCATGTGGTCGATACCTGAAGAGAGCCTCAGTACCCTTCTCCTGTTGATATGCACAAATAGTTATTTGTATATTTAAATTCTACATTATGGTTGGACATTTTTTTTATGTGAAACAACGCTGCAATCCACTGTATGATCTGAGTGGCTATGTAATTCTACAATCATACATTAATATCTAATATACAATTAATTAATCAATGCAACATAATTTAAGGTGCACATTTAATTTGGTAAAAAAACATTTGTTTTCCTTAATGAACTAAAAGCTAGAAAATTAATAAAATGACATTAAATGAGGGTTCAAACTTTTAAATTTACACCAACATTAAATAATTGATAGTTTAGAAATAAACTATAAGCTGCTATTTTATTAAACTTTTTAATTAGTCAGAAACACAAGTCAACAGACTTACTCCCAGAATTCAATGACTGGAGAAGTAGAATTGGCTGACACTGTCCAGTTTAAAGAATTATTGTTTTTCTGGAACTCCACACAAGTATCTTATGAACAAAACAAACAGACAGACAAAAATAGCATGTATTACCAAATGCCACAATTCACAATAAACGTGTTCATTAAAAAACTCATTGGTTTAGTATTGAATTCTTACCTAGATTCCAAGCATTGTTGCAGGATGACCATGGCAGGTCCCATGTAAATGAGTAATATAGGTAAAAAATGGCCCATGCCAACACAATGATGTAGTAGAAATTTAATAATGATACAATAACCTGTGTACCATAACCCAGCCCTGTAACAGTATAAAAGAGAAATTAAGTAAACAATAAATAATAGCCTTAGATTCCATACAGTCACCAGGCATTTTTAAGCAATTTCTATAATTATTGTCCATTAGCACTTTGTGCCGTATATATGCATTCGTTTCCCTAATCGTCTTACAGAGTTCACAGTGAATAGACACGGCTTTGTCTTTTCTACACTAACACACCAACAGGACAACAGTGCTGAGAAGCATCAACCACCTAAATATACAGTACTGTTGGTGTGTTAGTGTACTAACGTGGCTAAAAACTATATTACATAAAAAAAGTTAAAGTTACATACAAATTAATATATACCTTACCCTCGAAAAGAGGGCTGATTTTCCTCCAACAAGTGATGCCTCCCTCACTAGTGTACTGGCCTAAAGCCGTCTCCAAGACAAACACAGGAATTCCACAAGTGAACAGGAAAATGAAGTATGGAATAAGGAAAGCACCTGCAATTATTTGAAAGAGAACTGTTATTAGTTAATAGTAATGAATTGAATCAAATCAAAAACATTTACATACAATTTTAAGTCTAATATTGATATCGGCGGCACGGTGGCTTAGTGATTAGCACGTTCGCTTCTCAGCGCTAGGGATTCCCGGTTCGAATCCCCATCTGGGTGGAGTTTCCATGTTCTGTTTGAGTGTTCTAAATGTGTCTGTTTGAGTGAGTGTGTGCCCAGCGATGGATTGGCGCCCTGTCCTGGGTGTATCTGCCCAGCGCCTGAGACGTTCTCCCCTGAATGGACATGGGAAATCCCACCGCGACCCTAATAGAGGATAAAAGCGGGAGATAATGAATGAATGAATATTGATACCTGTGTATAAGTAGATATCACAATTATGTTGTCAATTAAAAACAAATAACTGACAAATAAATTCCCAAATAAATAGAGAAAAAATTATCAAATGGAATTTGTGTGAATCAAGATTATTAAATAATTTAATTCAGAAGCTTACAGTCCATGTAATGGTTCAATTACTGGAATATTAGCGCAAGAACGAAACTGTTCAAAGAGTGGTCAGATTTCCAAAACCCTAAAATAGCCACATCTAACAGCTCTCTAAGGGAAGCCGATGGCAAACGTCCAAGCAGTTGGTACCACTCTGAACTTTGTCCTGTGACCTAAAAATCATTAAATCATTCAAAGTGGAAGTCTTTAATCATAATCTGCTCTTCAAACATAATTTACTTTGCATTGTTGATTTTAAGATAACTGTATTTACATGACAAAACTAATACTAAGAAGATTTAAAGTCTAATTCAGATTATTCTGCAGTAAACCCTATAACTATTAAATGAACCTTGTCTTACCGCCTCCATTTTTGTAACACAAATACGGGAAACGCCACATGTTGCCCAGGCCAATGATGGAACCAGCCACAGACAGCACAAATTCCAATTTGTTGCTCCATTGACCTCGTTCTTGGATCTTCTCTTCACCTCCATGACCACTGACCTCACACGTGTTAGTTTCATTGTCCGTTTCTTGCCAACAAAACATTTAAACAGATTACTGTACATTTACCAAACTGATGGTTATCAGATGAAATACTGTTTTAAATGTGGTACATTCAACAAATAACTACCTGATTTTACTTAAATAATTTCAAACCCATTGTGCATTTCAGAAAGTAGTAGTTTAATAAACATTAATTTTGAAGAAATATTAGGGAAAACTATTTGGGGGGTTACTATTACTTCTATACTGCATGTAGGGAGCTACAAGCTTATTTCTTTCATTTATTATAAAAATGTCAATATAAATTTATAAAGTACCTTATAACTAATGCATTGATTTTATATCAACTTACCTTTCATTGCAGAAATATCTCACTTCAAAGTGTACACTGAACACACGGTCAAAAGAGAGAACCGAAGAGGGCTGAAGGTTTAAATGTGTAATACTCATGTGTCCAGTGTGTGCCTCCCACTCAAACACCACCACCCCCAAGCCTCTACCTTACAAGCATGTGCGCACACACACACACACACACACACACACCAACTCCAGCCCACCCACACTATTGCTTACACATGCTTACCCCCACACACCGGTTTCTAAGTTAGTACACCTCAAATACCTGAAATAATATTTTCTTAATTTAAGGTGATTTAAGTGCCTGATAAGAACCTAACTTACAGAATATTAACATAATTTATACAAAAGCACAATGAATAGTGCGGGCATTGCAACTTTAAATGTATAACTAATTATAAATGGAAATGTCTTTATTTTAATTGTGATCCTTAAATGAAAAAAAATTGTTGCGGAGTTCATGCAGGAGATCAGAACTTCATCTATTTGCTCATTCTGATCTAAGTCCACAGGAACAAGTTTAATGACCTTACAGCTTTCTTGTGTTAATAATTTCATAGTTTCAATCAGAACACATTGCATCAAATGCAGACATTATTATTTTCACAATTTTGCAGAAGTGACTTAAATAATTCAGCAGGTGCTCTTATCCCGAATGACTTACATGAATAAAAAACCTATTTAGTCAGGCTTCTAGCTTGAAAGACAAAATGTCTATACTGCGACTTGATGCAGTTTACCCTAAGAATGTGGAATGTCTTTGAGAGCCTGCTCTGTGAAGGACCGGTGACCTGCTCAGGGTGTATCCCAGCATTTCTTACGATGATGCTGGGAATAGGCTTTATGAGCCACATGCTGTGTTGTTTTTTCTTAAGCAGAAATCAGTAAATAAACCTGAACTGCTCATTAAATGCACACCGTTAGTTAAGTGTTTAATCATTTACACTACAAAAGACACTTTTTAAATTGTCAGTGACTTGCACAAAGATAAACAGTCTGCTTTTACTATTTTGCTTCACTAGGAATAGTTTTAATAAAGATGAACAAGGGAAACCGTCACACAGACCTATGAATTGTTTAAAATCTATTTACATCATAAATATTTTACCTACTTACAGCCATTTTGATCTAGTCCTACGCCAGTGGTATGTCTGTTATGTACCAGATGAAACAACCGTATATAAGCAGATTCTTACATCCTCCAACAGGCTGGCAATAATGTGAAGTCTGAAGCTGATCGGCAGTGAATGATGCTACACAGAGAACCGGGTGAGGTTTAAACAGTCCAGATTTAAAAGTGGGCTGACGCAACTGCACGGATTGAAAGAGAACTTTTCCCAAAAGTGTGACCAAACTGAGACTTATGAGAGCCTGTGTTAATGTGTCAGCAGGGGTCGAAGCTCTTTTCCTCGAGGAAACCATCAGGTAGGATAATAATAGCACATCAAAATGTTTTTATGCTTGACTGCCTGCTCAGGTATCATTTAGGGTAAAAAATAAGAATTTTTAATCATAACCATCACAATTTCATTTGGAGATGAACCTTAAGTCATGTCATCATGCAGTAACATGAAGTTACATCATGTTACATTGTATTGCTAACATACCAACCTTTGTGTAAATCTATCATCTAAATTACATGTCTACAATCAAGTCTCCCATTTGTCTCCATCTGACTGCATTTATGAAGTTTAATCCACATTTAAATAGATTTCAAACAATCATATTCAACCATAAAGTAATCTGTCAATGCACTGATTCCAGGGACAGCAAGACGGCGCTGTTGCATTTACTTGTACACTTTTCTTGGTCATTTTACATTTTCAAGACAAATGTAGCTTCACCCCAATATCTCTTCTCTCGATTCAGCCAAGTTTTGTGATGGAGAAGTCTGAGTGGCCGTCTGAGGTTTCGATAGAAGGAGAGGTTTTAAGTGAGTGCAGAACAGAAGCAGCAGTTAGAGGGGGTGTGCCGTGTGCTAGCTGCCCTCCTGAGCATCTGACTGGTACAGTCGGGACAGAGTCTGAGTGCCGCACACGGCTGAGGACACAACCACCGTCTCTAAGCCTATCTTCACTCCCATCATTGCGGCTGCCTTCCGTGAGCACGCTGTACAAATGTAGTCTTCATTCTCAGCCATCTCACATGACACACCTACGCAGACTTGATGAAACCACTCGTCGCAGCCGCCATCGCACTGAACCCAGTCCACCTGCCAAACATGTAGAACACACATAAAATGGTGTGTGTGTGTGTATGTATATATATTCATTAACTGTGCATTCTAAACTTTGCATTTTGTGTTCATTGTAGGAAACAGAGATGCCATTTGTCCATTTAAATAAGTACAGCATGGTTTTGTGTGTTCATATTACATGTGCATATCTGAGGGCATCAACTGGTTCAGCTGATGACAAGCTGTTGATGTGCTGATTTTATTTCTGGATGGATTTAACTTCTCTATAAATGTGCCCTGCCATCCAGGTTATTCTGCCCACAGAATGCATATAAATACAGAGCAAGCAACAACTGTAAAAGGCCAAACTGTCGCCCTCTGGTGTCTAGCTGCAGTACAACATTTAACCCAACCTACACCCCTGTAGGGCAAGTGGATTAATTTATTAGCAAACATTTTAAATAGCATATCCAATCCCAAAGCTGTGATTTGACATTTTTCAAACTTGAAGAATGTCTTCATAGAACTTTACATCAAAATTACACATTAAAATGAGAACAAATAAAAAGTAATCTGAGAGTATTTTACTATAAAACCACATATAAGGTATAAGGTTGGTTCTTGCTATAACAATGCAAATTAATATAAACTCATCTGCTAAATCTGTATGAACAGAAAGTCTGAAAGAAGATGAATACTCAACATTTGATAATGCTAGAGAAACTTAAACACTCACCTTATCCTTGCATGGTCTCTGGCAGTTCTTTGCGGCACAAACGGCATTTTCATCATTGGAGTCCTCAGCACCTGACCAGTCATATTTGGAAGGGATATCCAAGATTTTTTTCTCCTTCTTTTTCTCCATCCCCTCTTTGGAAAACTCTGCCTTGGCAGCAGCTCTCTCCTTCCTCTTTCTCTCTTTTTCCTCCTTGGCAAGGCGCTTGGCCAGTTGTTTGAGCTCACGTGACTTCTCAGGGCTAAGTTTGAGCTTCTTTTTCTTGGGCTTACCACCAGCCTCTAGCACCCTTTTAAAGTCCTTGCATTTGGCCCGACCATCTGCGCTGGAAGAGGCCAACATCATGTGCTGCTCAGCTCTTTCCAGCTTTCTCTTTTTCTTCTTTTCCATGTCTTTCAGTTTTAGCTTCAAGGGCTTTTCCAGTAGACTGTCCTCAGACTAGAGTGATAAAGGAATAAAATGATCAACTGCTTTAAATTTGAAACAATGAAAATATCAAGCAGCATTACATAAGAACTATAAAACATAACAGTAACAACAGCTTACATTTGTGTTTCTCACTCACCTCTACAACCTGTAGAAAGCGCTCCTCAGAGGGAGGATGTGTAGCCTGTAAGATTCTCCAGATGTGCTGAGTCTCATCAAGAGAGACCTCCAGCAAATCTCCCTCCATCATTAGAGCCTCGAGCTGGGCCTTGGCAGAAGATGACAACTCCAGCACTGGAGGCTCCAGACTCCTTGGAACCAGGGGAGTCTTTCTAGGCTGCTTACGAGGAGTGGTTGGGTCTGGAGGAAGAAAAAGATTAAGAGAGATTTTATTTGATATTGTCTTGTTCAGACTTAAACAATTTTTGTGTTGTTTTAGGAATTTATATACTTTTGTGTAGGTCATAAAAATGAAGCACACTCAAATAAATTTTACACACAGGATAACAAATGCCAAAGTTAACAGATTTTGTGAGTACATTTTTTTTAATTGTCTCCTTCGTGTTACTTTATTATTCACAATTTGTGATTTTTAGAAGACTGAAAATTTAACTTCCTAAAACTTGAATAACTGCATCCTGTTCTGGGCACATTAAACAAGCGCTCTTCATCTAAAACGAACATGACTTTGACACGACATACTCTGTGGACAGGATTTGGATGCAGATGAGTATGCATGTTCCGCACAGAACGAGGGCATCGTAGGCCACATGTGACTGACAACTTCTTCTGACTTCACAGGAATCTCCTCATCACAAAACAAGTAAGGTTTCACCTCAACAGAGTCCTGAAGACAGAAATAGCACAAATTTGTTTTCCATTCAAACAATGAAAATCATAACACACACACACACACACACACACACACACACACACAAACCTTCATGTCATAGCCATAAGTCTCTCGTATGTCCTCATCAGAGTCCGTCTCCTCATCATCGTAGTCTAAAGACTGCCGTGGGGAGGTGGCCCTATTAAACCCGGCCTGCTGAAATGTCTGAATGTGCCCCTGAGGAAAAACAATGAGTTAATATTCAACACAACTGCTCTTTTATTTATTTTATAGAACAGTGTGAAAGTTCATTAGCACAGCAGAAAATAAGCATTGAAGAAGTGAATGGTGGCTGCATTGCTGATGGTAAAGCTGTTATATTACTACATGGTTCACATGAAACACGTGAGAAATTTCATTTCAGTATTCCAGATCAGCAGTTTGTAAAAAATGTGAAGGGCTGGGGTTACATGTTTACAAGGAAGCATGTGTTGGCCTTGTCATGTGACTGAAAGAGTGGAAAGTGGATATAACCAACTTAAAGGGGAAAAAAAACAAAAAACAAACAGTATATAATGGATGATTTTTTTAAAGCAGGTATTAGTTGTCATTATTTTCCTGAGGTCATATTTGTTTTCTTTTAAAACACCTTAAAATGTCTCGATTTCCTGTTTTTAAAGCTCATACCTTAATATTAGCAAATATTAGTATTGTAATCTTAACAGACTCACCTGCAGGTCCGGGTTGGCAGCTGCCTTCTGCAGCTCAGCGTTAATAATCTTCTCTGTCTTTTCTCGTGCCGCCAGCTCCACCATTCGCTGGCTGAGCACAGATAGTTTGGCCAGTGCAGAGGAGAGCTCCTCAGTGGCCAAAGCCTGGCGAGCCCGGTCCTGCCAGCTCATGGCACGCTCCGTCAGACACTGCAGAGCCTCACCCTCAGGCAGCCGTACGGGCAGCTTCTGCAGGGATACCAGCAACGACAGAATGGTTTCCAGCCGCGGCCGTCTCGACCGCTGACACTGTGAGCATAGAAACTTAGACTCTTTGCTGGCAGCTTGCCAACTCGCACCTGCTGCCAGTTTCTTTTGTGTACTTGATTTGGGCAAAGGCACACAAGTGCCGTGGAACCAGTCCTTACACAGTTCGCACTGCAGCATAATGCCTGCTGCTGCCTTTCGGCACAGGCAGAACCTGACTTCATCGATACGTTCGGCCATGGTCATCTTAGCCAAGTTGGCGGCACGTAGTGAGTGCATGGCCTCAGTTTCCTGGTGCTCCTGGGCCTTAAACGCAGCCACCACAGCCGACGGAGAACGTTCCTCACCCATGGCCTCATCCAAATCACTTAAGGACTCGGGTTCAGCGCTGCGCTCCTTTTCCAGCAGCTCCTTGGCTCTTCTGCGTTTGCTTCGGCTGCTGCCATACACACCGATGTCATTTCTGGGACTTAGGACCTGAGGATGAAAACCAAAATTTATTTACTTTTTCTTTATTAAATCTACATTTGCTAGCTATGAATTATAAAATACTAACAATAATGAAATATATTCCAGTAATCCATTTCCAACTAAATCCCACACTATGCACTTTTAATATCAAACCTCATTATGTTTACAGTGTCTCACCTGCAACAAATTATAGGTTGAGTTCTTCTTAAGGAATGTGCGAGCTGTACGCTCTCTCCATGCTCGAGCGGAGGCCACCTGAGACTCGACCTGTGGAAGGGCATCCAGACGCACGGGAATGGACCGGCCTCTTGCTAACAAAGATTCCAACTGATCCAAGTAGGCATAATTTGATCCATTCTGTACCCACCCAAAAATACACACACACAAAAAAGAAGGTTAATTCCTAAACTGGACCAAGTCGCCATGATAACAACTGACTTAAATGTGAAGGTGTTGCATCTTAAAATTACTATAGCAAGTCTTGCCTGCAAAGATTTAGCAATATTTAAAAGATTAATGGAATTATTATTAAAGAGTTCAAAAAACAAAACTTATCAGGAGCACAGATTTCTTACGATTGTTGTGAAAGAATTATATTAGTGCTGGCAACCGTTGATTTTATCAAGCACAGACACAAAGCACAATTAGAAATCAAACCATGGCCCTTTGTGCTTTGAGGTAAAATTGAGGGTTTTTTTTGAGCTTCGAGGTAAAATTACTTAGTTCTGCCTCAAAATAGGTAATAATTAATTGTTTAGCTAATGCATGCATGAACTGTATTGTTACATGTATACTTAAAAAATGTAATTGAATACTGTAAGGTCTTTTTCATATTTAAATCTGTAATACTTCAAGAGCCCCAAAGTTTAAGAAAACTTACAGACAGTTAAGCCTACCTGGATTGCCTCTACTTTGGCTGTCCACTCTTTGGCCTTGTGGAGTGCTTCTCGTAAAGCCAGAACATTAGGGAGGTAGGCAGGGATGTTTTTACACTCAATAACAATGCTTTCAAGGGTGATGATGCTGTGACGAGGCCTTGAGAGAAAGATTTAATGTAAATACAAGAAAAAACAACAGGTCAGTGCTCAATCTAAGCAATAAGATCTGTACAACAAATGGACTGTCACTATTTGGTCATCACTCGATGGTGGATAATAATATACTCCGATAAAACACAGGACGTTGGTGAACATTGCTCCCTTTGCCTATTTTGTAGTGCAAGGTGTTGGCATTTTAATCATTACCGGGCGTGCAAACACGTGCGGGCCTTATCCTCCCATCGCTCCGACACTGTAAGGATCTCCTGCAGCTCAGCCATGGCCTTCTCCACTGCATGGTGCGGTGCAAGACCCACTCCCGAGTCGATAAGGCGCTTCATCAGCTCCAGAGTGACGCGTTGCGGCTCATGCAGAGTGAGACGCACCTCATCCAGCCAGCGAGCTTGCTGCAGCTCCTGCTTTAATCGAGCCAGTTCAGGAAGCTCTACATCCAGCCCAGAGCCCAACTCCACCAGGACCTGCAACTTAGTAGAGTCCGGAGTTTCGTCTGCCAGGGCCTGTTGAGCACGCTCATGGAAGTCCTCCACATTCTCAAGCAACTCCTAAGAGAAGAAGGTAAGGTAAGGATGTGTTTACCTAAGTGAAAAAAATGCATTAGAGAGCATGTTCCTAATTTTAAAAATAAGTGTTTTAACAGAGTTTAATATTATTTAAAACAGATAAGTAAAAATACAACAGCAGTTGTAGATCTGTACACAGAAGGGAACGTTTTACAGATGTTGTACAGATTAAGGAGTGGGGGTTCTAAGAGTAAAGCCACTGACTCACTTTGACCTGCCGTGCCTGGCTGATAACGCAGGGTAGACGGAACAGCTGCTCCACGAAAGCCTTCAGCTCCTCCACTGTCAGCTTGGTGCGCGTACGGCTATTTTCAGTCCGCTCTTTTCTTTACAGAACAAAAATCAAATACGGTGCAACCTTTTAAACTTCATCCGGAGTTGAAAACAATATACAGGTCAGTATAATTTGTTTAATGCTAAAGAACTGAGCTACAAAAAAAAAATTTTTGTCTTGTTTCTATGTATAAATCTGCTTTAACTGTTAATCTACATACATAATTAATCAGACAAAGCAAAATAAATCCATGCATTTAGTGATATGTGTTGTAGTACTTGTGTTTCTGCTTGTGGTTGAGTAGCAGCTGCGCAACAGAAGAACATGTCTCAGCCTCCCTCACCATCTCTCTCAGTTTACGAAACAGATTATTCTCAGGGTACTTTCTATCCTCTGCATCTTCCTGTAGCACCTTCAGCTCAATTAAATCTGTGAGCAGTAACAGAGACCAGAGTGAGACGAGCCAAAATGTGCGGGCTTGAAGAGAAAGAGAACCGCAGAGAATGTGGTGGGAAGATACTAACCTTTTTTATTTTTCTGATCAGCTGAAAGAGCCTCACTGACTCGTTTGTCCCATGTATCATAAGCCTGGGCTCGCGACTTTACCCCATAAAGCATAGCGGGAAACTCCTCCTGATCATATCTGTACCTAAATATATATATAGATGCACAGACACAAGCTCAAGTAAAAATGGAAACTAGACCTCAATATGGAAAAGGGAAAAACAACAAGTGACACGTTAATTCAAAACAGCGTAAAATAAAGTTTTATTATAAAGTAATATATTAATATATTATGTATATATAATATATTAAATATAAAATGAAATAAAGAGTTGTTCACATGTAACTGACCTGAGGCACTTGTTAGTAAAAGGACAATTGCAGAGCTCTGAAGCATGGTGCAAACACACCAGGCGATCTGGACTGCATGGACATGTTAGTGCAGACAGAAAGCAGGTGGTTTTACATTTATAACACTGCCGCTCATCGTCTGGGAGAAGTTCAAATACCTCCTGTTCAAGGAACACCACCCCCTGGAAGTAGAGCAATCCAAATTTTTTTTTTAAATCATACCTAGTACAATGATGCATTTTGACTGATTAAAACAATAATTTAAAACTTAAAAAACACTTAAATTCAGAAGCAAATTGTAAATTGAGCATGTCATATCAAAATATTAAATATTACCAAGTCCTGGACAGACTGCCGGAGCTTGCTTTCCTCCTCGATCATCTCTGCTAGCTCTTTGCATACACCTGCTGCAAGCTCCACATCCAGGCTCTCTGGGTCGGCTGCCATTTTACACAGCAGCTCTTCATGGGAGAAGACGCAGTAGCGCTGCAGTCGTCGATAGTGTGCAACACACTGACGCCCCATTGGCAGCTGTGCACAATACACAAGTTACCATCTGCAGCAACATCACACTGAGGACTGCGATCAAACCAGTGTGACAGGATTACCCAGTCTGCAGTGCAGAAGTTGACAGCTTCAGCAAAGTTATAGCCCTGATTAAAGCCGCTGTGGTAGGCCCTCGGAAAGGTGATCACAAATTCACCTGCACACTGGTTGGTGCGATACACCTGTTGATCAAAAAATGTTTATGTGAAATCTTACATTAACCCCAAAAGTTTTAAAATAAACTTTGCAACAAATAGCAATCTGAATTAAACTATGACTGAATATATTAAGGTTTATATGAATAAGAGTGAAATGTACAAAAACAGGCAAGCATATTTTAGAAACCAGTCTTAACATCAACTATAGCATATTGTGTGTGTGTGTGTGCCTGATATGAACAGAGGAGTTTTTAGGTCCTCTGGTGAAAAAAACAGCTTAACAACAACGTCCAGCATGATTTATTCAATTAGCAATCATCTATCTGTGTTTCGTTTATGTTTTAAGCTCTAGTCAGTGTACAGTGGCAGGACCCACCGGAACACCATGCTCCATGAGAATGTTGGGGTTCATGATGGTCACAAGCTGGTGAAGCAAATCAGGCTGAGAATCAAACAGTTCCGGGGCCAGTTTCTTCATCACTGTCTCCAGCTGTTCTGCCGCACAAGCTGGTACTCCATACCAGGTCTTGGGCTCCCCCCTAATCCACACAAACGCAAAAAGGAATATTTATCATCACCTCATTAAGTAATTTATACTAAATCATCCAAATAAAACCACCTTACAGTCAGAAGCATTTTATATTGCCAACAGACGTGTTAATCTTTAATCTTTAAAGTATTTAGGGCATTTGACTTTTAGACAGTTGCAACTTACCAGTGCAGATAGTTGATGGAATAACTCCAGTGATCTTCAATGTGCCAACAGAATGAAGAAAAGCACATCCCCACGTAAAGCCAGGGGACCTTCATGCCTGAGATGTCAGCATTGATATGTGCGAGAACAGACTGCTCCAACACTGGCATGTTGTTCAGGTTCCAGCCTGAGTTTGCATATTCCTGTATGACCATATTATACCATTTATATATTGGATGAAACAAGACAATCTCGTATGATCAAAATAAATTGTCAAGACACTATCTTCTCTAAAAACTGTTGTGGAGTATATGCATAAATAATATAAAGTGTACCTCTTCATTCCCTAAAAGCCGTTTTTTCCCATCTCGAACAGGAAATCCACTTCCCACGTCTTTAGAGCTGATGTCTGCTCCGTATTCGACTATAACATTCTCCTCAATGCTGCTCACCAGTCGCCAGAATTCCTTTTCTACCAGCTCAGTGGGCACCATCTGTAAAATTGACACATTATAATAAAGCATGATTTGAAAGTATAAAACAATAATAATTAAGTTTTTTTTTTTAAATAAGAAAATATCCTTATAGCAAAGTTATAAATAAATATACAAATTTAAGTGAGCTGCCCTGAGACAAAAATCATATACACACACACACACACAATATATATATATATATATATATATATATATATATATATATATATATATATAAATAATACACAATTCAAATAAGACACTGAATTTAAATATACTTAGAATCCTAAAATGCCTACATATAATTAATCAGATGAAATGGTGTGCAGTGGATTTAACTAATATTCCCTCTTATTGAGCTCATCATGATGGACAGGCCCAACCATGAATTTTAGATTCTCTCATTATAAAAGCCAGCAGTATAATGTAGAGGTCTTACATGAACTGGCATGTTGAAATAGTCAGATTTAAAGTGATCAGCCATCTCGCCGAAGCTCTGGAGTGTGTATTCACGCACAGCCTGTTCGAACCCAAAAGCCTCCCGAGGTTTACTGCATTCCTGGGAGAGAATCACAATAATCATCACTAAACTTGTTAACATTTAACACTGTAACTATTCATCCATTGTGAAATAGTTTTGATACAAAATTTTTGCTGTTCGTACTTTTGCCACACACTTCGGACACCGCCAGTCTCCCTTCGGCACATCCTGGAGGGGCGGGATTAGACAAAAGGTGTGATAGCTGTCATCGCAGCCGTCACACAACAGTAAGCGGTCTTCCTCATCTCCCCGTCCACACGCCATGCACATGTACAGTTCAATCTAAAATCCAAAAAGAATCTTTCAGAATGTGAAAGTGCAAAAATGCAAAGTACTATATAACAAATAAGAACAAAGTACTTACAAAATTAACCTCCAGAGTCTCCTTGCGTGGACGCATCTTAATAGCAAATGCTTGAGCCTTGATGTGCTTCTGCTTCTTAATGTAGGAATCATCTACATTACAGAACACAGTTATATATTTTTATTCTACAGTCTGCAATTCCTTAAAGGACTGCTTTTTACTCCAAATTTTTCTGTCTCAAAGTTTTAATTCAGTTTTACATTGTCCAGTGTGAATCAAGCTCACCTGCTGAAACAATGTCCAGATCCATTACTTTAGGACTGCTATTAAACAGCTGTAGGCTTCTGGGCTCCTTATTCTCTCTCTACAGAAAGAGACAAATAACACAAAACAATGAAAAAAAACTTCTCCTTTGTAATAAAAGATACACAGTTTAAAATTGTTCCCTGTCTTTGTTCGTCTCTTTCTCTCTCACACACAAACAATTTTTGTGTTATTGTGGCATGAACTTGTACTTTCAGATTATATAAAATGGATATATTATATATCCACCTTATTGCTCCACCCTGCAGATTTAAATTGAGGACTGTCTATCTGTTGCTGAAAATTTTGATTTATTTATCTCTTCTCTTGGAACGCCGCCTACAGGACACTGCTGACTGGATGCTTTATTTATGGATTGTTCTTAGTCCAGCAGTTTCACTGAGGTGTTTAAGAACTCATATCTGCTTTAGAAGCTGAGGTGAATTGTAGATTGTACTTTTTAATATTCTAGATCCACCACATAAAATAATTAAAGTTTAATTCTGGGGCACTGTGCAAAGAGGTGGCTTCACTCACAGCAAAACAAGCAAACATGCAAAAGTACTACACATAAACTGAAATCTGTCTCAACTGACCTCAGACTTCAAACGTCGTGATCGTCTCTCTGGGAGAGGACGATCCTTATTTTGCTGCTTGTCCTCTAAACTGTCCCTCTCTCTGCCTAACTTCAGTGTCTGTTTCTCTTCTTTGAAATCCTGATCCTCCTCAAAGCAGCCCTCAACACCTTCATCCACTTCTTCAGCATCATCTCCCTCCTGGTAAAGTCTGTGAATACCCTGAGATTATAAAGTTACTGTTATTACTCACTAGTTAAATGCAAACAATTGTAAATTTGGGAATATCACAGTTTAATGTGGTACATTTTCAGCAATAAAAGAAGCAGGCATGGAGTGGATCAGGTGGAGGGCACACGTTAATATAAAATTGTAATAAAAAAAAAACCAGATTATGTAATGGCACCAAAGCACTTCTATAACCCAATACAAATTAACCTCATATGTTTTTTTTGCAAATTGCAGTGTGTTTTATGGAACAGTTCAAACTCACAGAGAGTGAAGCTCCAGACTGGAAAAGCTCGTATGGGTAGAGGATCCTCTCGTAGTGAGAACGCAGCAGAGACCCGACTCCTTTCCCTGATGGAAAACCCATGCGAGTGGCTATCTTGGACCAGCATTTCTCCTTACAGATGGCATCAAAACCTCCCTCTGCAGATACAATCTACAAAAACAATGTTTAAGTTTTATTGTAGCCTCTGCTTACAGCATGGTTTTTGAGAAGAATAAAACACATCCTGAGTAAGAGAAACTTACCTTGCTAAGAAGGTACAAATCCAGGATTTTCCTCTCCACATGTGGAAACCGTAATTTTGAACCCTGGAGTTCCCAAAACTTTGCAATTTGATCTAGAAAGTTGAGTTTAACGCGAGTAAGGGCCTTCAGAGGAAAAAGACAACATATCAGACATGTTAGTGCCTTTATAACATCTGCAAATCCTCAGTGCTGACACTCGTGGCTTAAAGCTATAAAATTCAATACCCACCAAATACGTTTTACAAACAATCATATTAATCAGCGACATTTACAAATCAAGACAGGCAGGTGATAAATCAATTCATTTGTTTAAAGCTTGAAACATTTCTACAAAATGACATGTCAACAGAGGTTATCAGGACCCAAGCTCAAAAACCTGCAGCTACCGGCAGCTTAGGAATATCAATACGTTTCAGTCCTTAGTCAAACTAGTGAGATTCTGTGCAAATCCACAAGTCCAACCTCGTTTTATTAATAACCATCCTGTTAGAATCCTTTACCTCACCAGCACATAGAATGTGATTTACATTTGGCAGCATCTACATTATTTTTTTATCTGCTAAGTTGCTGTTCTTCTTGCCATTAAGTAGTGTCTTCATTTGACATTTCAGTTATATTATTATAATTATAAAAACACTAGTATGAGGAGGGAAAGATTTACCTCAAGTTCATTGAGTCGCTGCACTCGAGGTGTGAAGCGGAAGTTGCGTACATCACAAGCAAAAGGAGGCTGCCAGTCCTTAAAATGAAAGAAAAGAAACAATTTAGTAAATGAGAATGCTTAATGAAGATTTATTCCATTGCTTATAGGGTTAAAGGTGTGGAAACACACTGGACAGGTGACACAGGAGAAGACCTCGTACACCCTTCGCAAGAATCAAACCCAGGACCTTCTTACTGTAAAGTAACAGCACTAACCTCCACCTACCACCCAGATATGAGCACACTGAAATGTAGAAATAATTATGTTTTACTAACTTGACAGAAAACTACTGTAATGATGCTGATTGGGCCTGTAACACTGCATTATTTTTAACTA
The DNA here is from genome assembly GCA_019802435.1 of Corydoras maculifer. Classification (NCBI taxonomy): domain Eukaryota; kingdom Metazoa; phylum Chordata; class Actinopteri; order Siluriformes; family Callichthyidae; genus Corydoras; species Corydoras maculifer. The sequence continues at coordinate 2,169,318 of JAFMOD010000670.1, forward strand.
ATAGTTATAAATTTTATTATATTTTATTATACTAATATAAATTTTATTTTAGGCACGTTTCTGGTCTTGGTCTGCCTTGTTTCAGTTACATTATTTTTACACACACATAAAGGGCCACAAAGTAGTCTATCTACTTGAATAGGCGCACATAAGATGTCTGTTCAGTATAATATTGTACGTAATAATTCATTCATTATCTCCCGCTATATCCTCTATTAGGGTCGCGGGTGTGTGTGTGTGTGTGTGGGGGGGGGGTTCCCCCATGCCTATCCAGGGAAGAACGTTTCGGGCGCTGGGCAGATACACCCAATCTATCGCTGGACACACACTCACTTACACAGACACACTCTATATGGGGCAATTTTGAGAATTCATTTGACTTGATCCATGTTTTTGGGAGGAAACCGGAGAACCCGGAGGAAACCCATGCAGACACGGGGAGAACATGGATACTTCACCCAGATGGGGATGGCGAACGTGCTAACCACTAACCCACCGCCCGTACGTAATAATAAAGTCACGTATTTGTGTTTTCACTTTATCCTCTATTAGGGTCGCGAGGGGGGGGGGGGGTTTCCCCATGCCTATCGAGGGGAGAACGTTTCGGGCGCTGCGCAGATACACCCAGGACAGGGCACCAATCTATCGCTGGACACACCCTCACTCACACAGACACACTCTATATGGGGCAATTTTGAGAATTCAATTGACTTGATCCATGTTTTTTGGAGGAAACCGGAGAACCCGGAGGAAACCCACGCAGACACGGGGAGAACATGGATACTCCACCCGGATGGGGATGGCGAACGTGCTAACCACTAAGCCACCGTGCAGCCCGTACGTAATAATAAAGTCACGTATTTGTGTTTTGTGGGTTTAAAAACGTAAAGGGCCACAAAGAAGTGCTTCTTTTGAGTTGCATGCTCGGATCCTTCCCGTTTCCACCATCAGTCACAGAGCTGAAGCGCAAAGCCAGACAAACGCAACAACAGAAAACAAATGACGGCTTTTATCGAGATGAACGTTTACCTGCGGAGGTCTGACTTTGCAAATGCCGCTTTTCTCGGCGATGGGTCTGATTTTACTGATGAACCCCAAAGGATCAGAGAAGTCCTCCCAGCTGGGCTCAAAAACCGGGCACTCCGGGGGAGGCACAAACTCCGTGTATACAGCCATGATGGATGCTAATAAAACTAGTCTTTCTGTGCAAGTATCATGCGCCTAACAGTACAGCACGGTCCCCGTCCGGCGCATCAGTCCGGGTTTATTTTCCTGCATGATCCATTAATAAAGCCGACGACGCGGAGGCAACTAGTTCATCTTCCCTTCGCCATGGCTGTGGCCTTCGAGGGGACACCAACTTCTCCCGTTTCACCCATTTCGTGCCACGTACCAGCAACCAAACACTCCCACCATTATTCCCTTAACGGCGAGCATCACGCGTCTCCGAAATCTTCACGAAACACTTTTAATTTCGGCCGCTTCACGCCTAATCCACGGCGGGCAATTTGTCCATCATTATAAAAACAACCGCTTGTTTGTTTATTCATACCCGTTTTCTGCTCAACTCCAGCTCCCACGTTCGGATTGGTTGGCTTCGGCATGGGCGGGCCCGTTTACTGACCGCTGACAAATCGGCGAGCAGCACCCGCATTCTGTCAGCCATTTATTCTTTTTTGAGGTCATTTTGGAAAACGGGTGGAGACACACACATACTGCTTCCTGCTGACAGGTCTGATCGGTGCATTTTGGTAACAAATGATAGTCGGTTCGAACGCGTGAAATAAGGTTTGAAAATAGATTATATAATCGAACTGATATTTCGTGTCGCGGGAAGCGTGTGATTTTCATTAAACGTAATGTTTAGTTCGATCGAATTACGTCATACGGGTGGCGCTGAAGTGGATTTTCCCTGCTTGCCGAAATGGGCCTGTGCTGACATCCACCCAAGTACTGTATTACCGCCACCTGCAGGAATGGAGGGTATAAACGACAAACCACTGCACTGGTTTGTTAAGATAAAAAAAATACCTTTATTATCCCATTTTTTTTATCTTTATATTATAAGTCACAATAGTTTGTTTTGTTGCTATAGCAATAATCATGTATTCTGGTTTAATATACACATTAATGAGATACACATTCATTCAAACAACAATCATTCATATCACATTTTTTAAATTCCCCTAATCACACCCTTATATGTCATTGCAATAACAAGTTCCTGATTCCATTATGAATGAGTAAATAAACTGTTAGCTATACGTTTATATAACTGCATTCTTCCTCACAGTACTTAAAACAAGTGATGTTGATAAAAAAAATCTTATTACAGGTTTCCTTATAAATATATGTTGGTCCTGTGTGTACAAGAAAGCATGTATTTCATGATGCAAAATCAAAAATGTAAGTCTTATATTAAAATATGCTTAAACTGATTACGTATTTCGCGGTTCACACAAATATTCCTAGTATTCATCATGAAAGGGATATTCAGGATGATCACTCCACCTGTGAGAAGAGAAGAAAGGATTAGGCTTCTGGTAATCCAGAACATTAGACTAATTATGGGTGAGTAAGTAATACCTGGGTGAAAATCAATGAGACTGTATTTTAGTTTTGATGTTGACTTATACTTCAAAACCTTATGCATTTCACTGTCTTACAACTGGATGATCATACAAATACAGCCAAATGCTCAATAAGTGTGTAAAACAATAAAATAGTAATGTGTAAATATTTAAAAAGTATGGAATGGCATTTAAGATAATCTAACTTATCTATTTAACCCTCTATTAACCACCTCTGTTTGACAAAATAATAATATATGAGTAGTGTGACAGAAGAATTGATATAAAGACTAGTCAATAATGTCACTATTTGGACTTTGAGCACCCTTCTTATGGGTGTGAGTAAATAATTAATGAAATATGTAGGGCTGCATGCATTGTAAACTTACATGAGAAGCTCCACAAATCGGATGTTCTTATTAAGTCCTTCAATCGCCTTAATTTCATCATCAGTCAACAAGAAGTCAAATATCTATGTTCAAGATAAATTTAAGGCAGACAAAAAGAAAGTTCTATCATGAATCCATATATTACCGTAATTTATCTTTTGCTAATTTTTTATTCTTCACAAATTGGTAAAATGGACTGTTCCATAATGATTTGAGCAAAATGTGAGAAGGGATTTTAAGGTGGGATCAAATATAGATAATGTATAAACACCTAAAAAGTAAAAACTTATACACATTTCTAACTTTATTTTACACATTGCTCAGCTCTGATCATATACCAACCTCAAAATTCTCCTTAATCCGCTTTGGGCTGAAGCTTTTGGGAATGACCACTACACCTCGTTGAACATTGAAGCGTAGTGCCACCTGTGCTGTGCTCTTCTTATACTTTTTGGCAATGGACAACAAAACCTCGTCCTCCAGCATAGGTGGGCATTTTAAATTGACCCTAAAAAAAAATACCATAATAGGGTTAACCGGTCTATATTTAAGAATGAGACTGAAAACCTGTGCAGCAATAAATAAAAATAAATAAATGAAACAAATAAACTGTCTGGGAGAACTTGCCCAATACCTCTAGGACTCTGACAAATGCATAAGCTTTGTGAGTTGCTTAAAATTAACTTGCAAACTGAGATAAATGTTATTTTAAAACTGTTTTGTACCAAGATGGGTCTCTTGATGTCCCGAGTGGACTGTATCCAACAATGATAATCTCATTTTGTTTACAGTATTCCATCATTTTGGGCTGAGTGAAATATGGGTGACATTCAATCTGTAAAAAAATAAACATATAAATGTAAAACAGTGCAGTGCAATCAAATGTTTTTATTGATTTAATAAATTTTCTAATCTGCATAATCTAAACAGGACCACATTGTGTGCCTAGCACTCATGGGACAAAATGCAGTCAACATCCTAAAAAGACAAACACAGCCCACAGAGACAAACACAATTTTAAATGCATCAATGATAGTTTGGTATGTCCTGTTTACACACCAGCATGTTTTTGAGTTGTTTGAGAGTGCCTAAGATTACTCATGAAACCCACACAGATGTAGAGATAACATGTAACTCCACAAATATATATATATATATATATATATATATATATATATATATATATATATATATATATATATATATATATATATATATATATAGTTAATAAAGGAAATAATATAATAATCTTTAATAAATAATTTAATAATCTTTTAATAAACATCTTTTCTGACTGTAGTCAGAAAGAAGTACACACACTATTAACTCTACTAAATATACTTTTACTATACTATATACTAAATATAACTTTTATGAGCAAATAAATACTGGCGAGAATAATTTGTTAATGCAGATTAGTTCTCTGAATGTGGAACTTACCTGGTTTGAGACAGGTTTGTACTTTAGACCTGGCTTATTCAGGATCAGCTCTAGCTGCCTCTTATTGAAGTTTGACACTCCAAGAGATTTTACCAGCCCTGCATCTTTACAGGCTTCCAAAGCCTATGTATAACAAGGTAAATCAAAACATTTGTTTAAAAAAATACAATATCTAAAGATATTTGGGACCTTCAGAAAGGTTGAAGCCCTTTGTAAGCAATGTTTTTTGTCAAATGTCATGTTCTGCATGCATTTTTACTTTGAGGAAGCATTACAAAAAAAACCCACACACATTGCAAACATTTTTTCTTGGTTGGATTGTAGAATGTGCAGACTCAGTCAGATTCAATCAGACTAAATCAGATGGTATTTGTAAAAGATTACAAATATACTATAAATTTCTTAAGAAAGTCATATGTTAAGAACTAGGCTTTTGGCGTGAAATGAGTGCATGAAGCAGATCAAGCAGGAGAGACAGCAGGATTATTACAAATAAAAAAAAAGACATTAAATGATACAAGAGGAAGTATGACAGTATGGACTGAGGCACATTGTAAAAGTAAATAAATTTGCTTAAAACTTGTACATACCTCCCATGTGGCACAAAGGTCTGTCTTGTGGTATATATACTTTCCACTCTCATCTTTAGGATAAAAGGTGTCTCCTGGCTAGAGAATTAAAATAAAATCATATACATTAAACTGAAAGTAAAATAACACATTTCATTCATTGTAAAAATGTATGCATGCTCCGGGACCTTAAAAGCTATGGGCAATTCAATGATGTATAGATCTACATAGTCTAGCTGCAGAGTTTTCAAGGTTCTTTCCAGTGCAGGTCTTACAAGCTCTGGGGGGTGAAACGTGTTCCATAACTAGAACAGAAAACCAACTGTTAAGATTAACAAAAAACACTGTGAATTTAACAATGTATTATAAAAAGATGGCTTTACCTTTCCACAGTAGAAAATATCTTCTCTTTTAACTGTTCCATCCGCAATTTTGTCACGAATGGCTTGACCAACCTCATGCTCGTTAAAATACACCAAAGCACCATCAATATGTCTATAACCAACCTCGATCGCCAGCTTGACTGATTCATATGCCGTACCTTTGGGTGTCTACATGGAAAAGTGTTATAATTAATTCTAGCCTCAACAGTGGATCAATAATAAACACAAAACTCATAATTGGCTTCTTACCGTTTGAGGATCTCCATAGGTCCCTATACCAATAAGAGGTATTTTAAAACCATTATTTAGGGAAACTGAATGATTCTCAGCTGTTAGCTCCATCGGTATGATCCTAGCAGTGCAGTTTGGATTGCAAATCCCACAAAGTGTGGCTAGTAAAAAAACAGATATACCAGTCTGAGCACATGTTAATCAGTAATTGTAACAGTATGATCATTGTGCCATAGTCCTTGACCCGTGTGACTCTAAAATGTGTTTAAATTGAGAATTCAAATTTTAAAATGTCATATGCAAAAATATTTTTTAAAAAGCTAAAGTGGAGGCGGCAATTTTTAAAAACTACATTTTTTTTAAATTTTGTTTATTAATTTATACAAAATTCTGTAATCCTTTCATGCTTTTGAAAATTTGGGTTCTACACATTATTCCACACAGATTTTATTTAAAAATAAAATCCAGGGTAAATCCAACCTTCCTTGCACCCCTTCATGTTGTTTTAGTACCGAGAGACTATCCAAACCTGATTAATGACATAAATCAAAAGACTAAATCAATATACTATATTCAATTTTGTCTAAATTGCTGACTGAACATATTGAAAGTGGAAACACCAACAGCAAATTTTAAACAGTAATATGTTATAAACAGAAAATAAATTAATAAAATAATGAAAAATTGTGCAAATATAGTGAGTTGAAGTGAATGACAAAATATAATATAATGTGAATAATGAAATGATCTAAATACTTCCTTATATACAGTAAACCAGGAAATAGCCATTTAAATTTTTGTTATTTCATGTAGCCAACTTGCTTACAGTAAAAAGCTTAATAACATGTATGATACTAAATTAAATTGCAATACTGTACATTGTATGTATGTATTTTATGAGAGCTAAAACAACGTTCTGGCGATCGATGAAACTTCTTTACTCCTGTCTGCGTTATTCCATGTGAAACTTCCACAAAACTCCGTGTAAGGATGAACATGAGACGGTTTATTCCAGACTGTACACGTTAAATAGTCGAACAAAATAAATAAAAGAGTGGTTCGGTAGATAATATGCGATATGAACCGCGACGCAAAGCAAAGAAAACCGTGTGGCTTCCAGAAACGTTGTGCAGCCACTGAGATCCGAAAGTTTTCCAAACACCAAACACACAGGAGCCACCGCGCTCCTAAAGGGACCGCGCGCCTTTACTCAACACCAACAAACGGCGCTGGAGACAGTTGTAAGACATAACCGCACATCTGGCAAATTAATACTATACTAATCAACAGGTACATTAGAGGTATAGACATCATATAAAAAGTATATATCTGCAAACAGTGGAAAAGTTGATATTTATATTTTGTGTACATATGTACACATACAGGGCGGCACGGTGGCTTAGTGGTTAGCATGTTCTCCTCTCATGCGGCACGGTGGCTTAGTGGTTAGCATGTTCTCCTCTCAGCACTAGGGATTCCCGGTTCGAATCCCCATCTGGGTGGAGTTTCCATGTTCTCCCCGTGTCCGTGTGGGTTTTCTCCGGGTTCCTCCCACAGACCAAAAACATTGATCAAGTAAATAGAATTCTCAAAATTGCCCTATATAGAGTGTGTCTGTGTCTGAGTGAGTGTGTGCCCAGCGATGGATTGGGGTCGGGGTCTATCTGCGCCAGAGACGTTCTCCCCTGGATGGGCATGGGGAACCCCACCGCAACCCTAATAGAGGATAAAGCGGGAGATAATGAATGAATGAATGTTCTCCTCTCAGCATCTCCATCTGTAAAAGGCGCGAACCACGGTGGCTTAGTGGTTAGCATGTTCACCTCTCAGCACTAGGGATTCCCGGTTCGAATCCCCATCTGTACAGGGCGCCAATCTATCGCTGGGCACACACTCACACATACATGCACGCATACACACTCTAGATGGGGCAATTCGGGGAGCTCAATTGACTTGATCCATGTTTTTGGACTGTGGGAGGAAACCGGAGAACGCGGAGGAAACCCACACGGACACGGGGAGAACATGGAAACTCCACCCAGATGGGGATTTGACCCGGGAATCCCTAGCGCTGAGAGGCGGACGCGCTAACCACTAAGCCACCATGTTGCCTTTAACAATTACAATTTTACTATTAATAATTTATGAATAAATGTCATTTTACTAGGTGACTTTAGGTAATCTTAGTTGCCATAGAGCTAAAATTTTATTTACACTACCTATTGGGAAAATCTTAGTTATAAACTCATTCCTAGATTCATTGAAATATTAAGTAATGTTGCGGTTTAAACAGTGGGGGGGAAAATGCCTGTAGCATTATATGTGTTTTAATGATAAGTTATTTAAATCATATATTTTCATTCTGCAGTGTACGTTCCGAACACCGTCTCACTTTCAAAGCCTGAAATTGATTAAAGACCGCCACCGTGTGGTTTAAATTGTAACACGCATTCTTATTTCGCACAAGGCAAATTCTAGCTTTTAATATGAACACGTCCTCTATAAAAAAAAAAATAAATAAACGGCTGCATATTTTACTGCACAGATAAAAAACAGACCTACGATATAAAATTAATATGTGGTCAGAAAAACATCATTTGTTTTCTTGTGCACTTTAAGATATTGCTTTTAGTTTTGTTGCTTAGATGACTCTTAGATGACTCAAGCTTCACCATTATGACCAAATGAAAGCTATAAGTGGAGCAAGTGTAAAACCACAGCGCTTCAACACCTGGACACATAATGGAATCTTTATTCAACTTTACAAAAAAGTTAAAAAAAAAAAAAAAAAAAAAAAAAAAAAAAAAAAAAAAAAAAAAAAAAAAAAAAAAA
>JAFMOD010000670.1:2178199-2309122 GCA_019802435.1 Corydoras maculifer
AAAAAAAAAAAAAAAAAAAAAAAAAAAAAAAAAAAGAAAAACACACATCACTGGAACCTAAGTGCTCATGTTGCGATTGGACCATGTTTTCCACAGGAAAAAAATAGATGTTCGTGTTCCGCTGGTTTGTTGACTATGTACAGTAAATACCATGCGATTTAAAAATGTGCAGAGTTGCCACTGAACCTTCATGATTAAACTCCAACATGTCATAGATCATCATGCTCTGGCAATCTGTCAGTAGCATCAGGTGCAGTTTCTTCTCCACCATCCTCTACTAAAAATAGAATAAACAAAAAAAAGATTAACAAGCTGACAACAGAAAAAAAAATAATAAAAAGCTTGTTAATATGTAGGAATTTCAAAAGCAGCTATTCACACGTCTGGTATCACAGGTGATGCGCATAATTTTACTTTAATTATAAATAAGCTAAACCTGTGGTTACCACTCATTCCCTAGCAAAGGGCAGTTAAACCAAGTTTTGATGCTGCACTGATTTACAATTCACAAATTGTGGCTGCACATTTTGGGTTAATGGACTATTTTTGGTCCATCAGCGATAAGGGGTTTAAAAACTAGAGCAGCACAGCTGTATCCGATCCACCTGTACCAGCACGTTACCCCATCATTATCCATGCAATGCCTAGTTATTAACCATATAAATAAATCTTGCTCTATAGTAGTTCGGATTACAGGACTAAAATGTAAACCAAACAGTTTAAGATCCACTAAAATGAAATGGAGTGTGAGCAAAAACAGTGCATAATAAAGTGTCTGCAAGTGTAATCATCATCATTACCAGCCCTATGATTAAAAACTCAGATACAAACCTGCTTTGACTTGACATACTCCATCTTGTTCCTGAAATCCACTTTGGCACAGACACTTATAGCTCCCATTAGTGTTAACACATTCTTGATTTTCACCTGTGCACACTGCATCAGGCAGCTCACACTCATTCAGGTCTATGACAACAAAATAAATACTTATTTGTACTTGCTAGGTGGCACAAAACACAGTTATCTTAAAGCTGATATGTTGTACCTTTACAGGTGCCCTCCTCGTCCTTGAAACCATCAGAGCACGCCAGGCAATTACCAGGTCCGGCTCCCTTGCAGCCTAGACATCTGCGGTCACAAACTAGATAAAAAAAAATAAATAAATAAAAAAAATAAAATAAATGAAACGCTGTTTATATCTACAAGTAATCCAGCACTATTATATAAGGCTAACATTTACCAACCGTTACAGGAATATGAGCCATCTGTGTTTATACAATATTCATTTTCTTTGCATGGAGATGGTTCCTTCAGGCACTCATTGATATCTGAAAAAAAATAAAATAAAATTAACGACACAGGTGATACCTTTTAATTTTATTTAGAAATTTCATATTTAAAAAAAAAAAAAAAAAAAAAAAAAACACACAGCATTAAAGTATTGCAAGTGAAGATTGTACATTTTAAAATCGTGCTTTATGGGACTACAAGACCAATATAACTGTAACAAAGTACAGTATATCCTTTAACAAAAATTACCACAAACAAGTTGTACACAAAGATTGAAACTAAACAATGCTATGCTGGTAGTATTTTTGAGGGTGGTGGGGGAGAGGGGTGTTCGCCACCAGCTGCAATGGATATGAATTTGACTAGTGTCTCAGGGGATCAGCCAGAAGTGTCAAAGTTAAATCACCAAGTCATGACAGGGGCTTGACTTATTTCAGCACTAAACACATAAAACCCAGGTCACCAGTCCACCACTACCATCACATACAAACTAACAGGGCCGACTTAGTCAACCTGTTAAACGCGTGGCCCATAATTGTATGACATTTGCTTTTTAAGTAATTCAACATTAAGGAGTCTAAAATACATGCTTCTTACCAACACAAGCACCTTCCTCCTCCTCTTCCCACCCTTCTTTACAGTCCACACAATCTTTATTACTGGGTCCTGAGCAGCTGGTGCATGATAGGTGGCACTCTGAAAACCAGAAACATCCAAAACACATGGAGAAATTTTCTGAATTAACTTGCAATCATTTATTATTATTTTTTTTATTACATCACCTACATCACTTACCTTTGCACAAAGAATATGATTCGTTCCTTTCGTGACTAAAAGACCCCTTAGCACAGTCAAGACAAAACTCTCCTTCATAGCCATGATCACAAGAGCATTTCCCATTTCCTCCCCTCGTTCCATCACCATTACATTTGCCATTGCCATGGCATGGTCGATCAGATCCTCCAATACATGCTAAAAGGAAAAAAAGCTATAGTAAAAAAACAAACCAATAAACAAAATTGGCACAAACCTAAAAAAAGGGGGAAACTGGCTTACAGTTACAATCTGGTCCAAATGTTCCTCCCGGACAGCATACTTTAGTAGTTTCTATACAAAACCACTTATACAGTTCTGGGTCCTTTGTTTTTCTGCAACCAATTTACACCAAATCAGATTTAAAAGAAAGATACATTCGATAAGTTAACTTTAAAATATGCACATCAGCATTAAAAATAAACAATGCGACATGAAAATATCAATTTCATTTTAATCCTTGTATTCATGTTTAACGTGTCTAACAGCATACTGAAACCTTGCCATTAGTAACAATTAAGGGGACAATAATTAATAAGCAGACATATATTTTTCTTGTTGCTTCTACCTTTCATCACTACAAAGCACACTTTTACACAGCCAGCAAATTATTATTGACCAAAGTCATAAGGATATAAACACAAACTTATGATACTTTATATAAAGCACTACCAATAGCACAATATTTTGTACATTTACATTTAGTCATTTAGCAGACACTTATCCAAAGCAACTTACAAATTAAAACATTACAAGTCAGAAGTTATGGGGAAACCAACTATACTGTAAATTCATCAAACCTGATTGCTATTCGATGTGACAAATTTACACACCTAACTCTTTAGGGTGACGATATGAACAACAGACCAGATAAATTCTGACCTTTTAAACCACCAAGTTTCAAAAAGCTCCTCGTGTTCTTCTACCATGTGATTACACTCGAAATTACTGCTTTCACACAAGCCCTCCAGAATCTCCACCAGCCGAATTTCACTAAAACAAAGATACGAGTTCAATGCATTTACGTTTTAATAAGTTTAACAGCTTTAATCAGTGCACTGGCCTCTCACCTGGTCTCGTATTTCGACAGCTTTCTTTCCTCCCATGCAGTGTTTCCACCGCCGAAATTTTTGTTGGCAGTTTTCTCAAATCCCTAAAATAATGAGATTTTAGTTTGTCGTTTATGATTGACTCAGGAAACAGCGGATAGAGGACGCGACGTTTCCCAAAACAAACATGAGCTAAAGCTACTCAGATATATACCTTGTGGAAATTGTCCGTTATCTGTTTACAGGTGGAGCATAAACTTTCAGCATCCTTAACGCTTCCAAAGCCGACGGAGCAAAAACAAAACAGACAGAGAATCAGACCGAACGCGACCGACAGCATCCTGCGCCAGAGTTACCGAAACCCAGACAGCATGTTAAAACAATTAAAACCAGAAAGAATTGAATTAAAGCAACCTCCTTTTAACTGATGTTAATGTGATGACTGTTAAATCATCTGAAAGCTGAAACTGATAGCGGGCACGCGGCTACGCTGTCGAATATGCAAAGCTCTAAACTCATGCCGGTGTCCAGCGCAGTAGCGTTTCCGCATTAGTCCACGTTACGATTGTGGCTTCTTTTGATTGGTCACAAGGCGTGCTCCGGCAGACCGAAAGCCAATCACAGGTCGCCACGCAGGTCCTCTCGTTCAAAATCCACATTTGGTGACATGTCATCAAAGCAGTCGTAATCAAAAAGATATTTGAGTTAATTATTATTAATTATTAATTAATTATCGGTTATTATTAGTTATTATTAGTTATTATTAGTTAATTATCGGTTATTGAATTTAGATTGCATAAGATTCGCATCCATCAAAGCAATCGTTTTAGGCCTTTATAACAGCAACACACAAACAAAAATGAAATAGCAATACTACTATTAATAATACGGCATATTATGATATAAACCGTAGTTACGTTTGTTTTCATGTGCAAACGCTTCTTTATTCACATGCAGTTTAAAATATAGATATTTAAATATTTATAGCTATTGGACTGAATATTGTTTAATGTTGTTAAATAGGAGCGCGACGCGGTAAAGCGGTGTGAATGCGCATGCGCATTGTTACTCAGGCTGACATGGCGCGGAAGAGAAGCTCTGCGGAGCTGCTGCCGCTTGCTTTAGTAATAATCGTGATGTTCGTGCACTTGTTGTTTTGCCCTTTTACCAAAGTCGAGGAGAGTTTCAATTTACAAGCAATCCATGACATTCTTTATCACAGACATGATCTGGGAAAGGTAAGCATCATACATTCGGTTATGTCACAGAGTTTACAGATACATGCGTTTCATATGTAATAATAATAATAATAATAATAATAATAATACAACTTTTTTTTACTGAGTGTCGTGACGAATAATTATCCAAAGAGTATGAACGTTATGGTGTTCTCTACAGTCACCTATTTTTACTCTTGCATGTTGTTTTAACGTGTGGTCACGGTTTTACGTACAGCAGTGAAACTGATAAGTCCACTTTTTTCATTCATTCATCCATTATCTTCCGCTTTATCCTATATTAGGGTCGCAGTGGGGTTCCCCATGCCCATCCAGCCCATGCTGGGCAGATACACCCAGAACAGGGCACCAATCCATCGCTGGGCACACACTCACATACACACTCTATATGGGGCAATTTTGAGAACTCAATGTACTTGATCCATGTTTTTGGACTGTGGGAGGAAACCGGAATACCCGGAGGAAACCCACGCGGACACGGGGAGAACATGGAAACTCCACCCAGATGGGGATTCGAACCGGGAATCCCTAGCGCTGAGAGGTGAGCATGCTAACCATTAAGCCAGTCCACTTTATTATTATTTTTTTTTTTAATGTATGTATAGTATAAACGAAACCGTGGGTCTAGGGTGCAGGAGATTATTCCTTCTGTCATAAGCCTAAGGATGGAAAGGCTTTCAGTCCATAAAAGAGCAGACACACACAGTCACACCTAGTGACATTGAATTATCTTCAAACTCTCAATGTTTTTAGACTGTATGTGAAACCCAGAGCTCCCATTCAGTCATTGGATGAACCTACAAACTCTATACACAGAAACCGTTTAACCTTTTAAATATTACATTTAATGTGGTTAAATTGTTTTTTAGATGGCACGGTGGCTTAGTGGTTTAGCATGTTCTCCTCTCAGCACTAGGGATTCCCGGTTCAAATCCCAATCTGGGTGGAGTTTCCATGTTCACCCCGTGTCCGCATGGGTTTCCTCCGGGTTCTCCGGTTTCCTCCCACAGTCCAAAAACATGGATCAAGGTCAATTGAATTCTCCAAATTTCCCATATAGTGTATCTGTGTGAGTGAGTGTGTGCCCAGCGATAGATTGACGCCCAAAACGTTCTCCCCTGGATGGGCATGGGGAACCCCCCGTGACCCTTATATAGGATAAAGCGGAAGATGATGAATGAATGAATAATTGTATTTTAAACATGCTGTGTTTTTATTAACTCTTTCCGTTTCTATAGTATGATCATCATGAATTTCCAGGCGTGGTGCCTCGTACCTTTCTTGGCCCGTTGTTCATCTCCGCTCTGAGCTCACCCATGGCAGCTCTACTCTCATTCTATGAAGCGCCAAAATTTTATACACAGCTTATTGGTGCGTATGTAAGAAAGAGCTATGTATATCTTGTTTTTTTTCTGAGGATGTTAACATAGATATTAGATGTTAACATCTGCTCATTTCTACCTGATATGTTTTTTGACAGTGCGTGCAGTTTTGGGGCTGTGCACCTGCCTGAGTCTGTGGCAAATGAAACTGGAGGTGCAGAGACTCTTTGGCTCTGTAGTCTCCAGTCTTTTTCTTCTTATATGCACATCACAGTTTCACCTGATGTTTTACAGCTCAAGGACTTTGCCAAATATATTTGCTTTGCCAATAGGTATGTATGTAGAAATGTCAGTCCAGTGCAGGATTTTATATATCACCAGATCATTGGAGAAAATGTCTTTGCATTGAAAACATTGTCTTAGTTCATATGATTGTTGGAGAACGCCATTTTAAGGTATACCTATAGGGCTTTAGCTGTTAAAACGGCAACTGTTAAAATAAGGAACAGATAAGTATGAAACATTGTTTACGGGAACATGAATGATGTTTCTGTAGGATCCTTTTACACTAGTGCCACATTATAAGCCAGATGTATATTGAAATATATTGGTGTTTTAAATAAATCCTACAATAAATTCAAATTAATTTACTTTAAAATTAGGCGACGGTATCTGAGACATAATATAATTTGATTTGAATATTTGTTCTTCTGCATTATAGTTTGTGATTTTAAATTTTTTTTAAATTTCATTATTTATTTTAATACTTTAAATTAAATTCTTGGCGGCAGGTTGGCTTAGTGGTTAGCACGTTCGCCTCTCAGCGCTAGGGATTCCCTAGTTCAAAACCCCATCTGGGTGGAGTTTCCATGTTCTTCCCGTGTCGCATGGGTTTCCTCCGGGTTCTCCGGTTTCCTCCCACAGTCCAAAAACATGGATCAAGTGAATTGAATTTTCCAAAAATTGCCCCAAATAGAGTGTGTGTGTGAGTGAGTGTGTGCCTAGCGATGGATTGGCGCCCTGTCCTGGGTCTATCTGCCCAGCGCCCGAAGCGTTCTCCCCTGGATGGGCATGGGGAACCCCACCGCGACCCTAATAGAGGATAAAGCAGAAGATAATGAATGAAATTAAATTCTTTCACTAAGAATCGATTGTACAGTGCAGGAAGGCTGTTTTACTGAAATGTAAAAATGGATGAATTTGTTGTGGACAAGAATCTTGATGATCCTAAGCATTAAGAATAATCAGTCATGCTAATGCATTGCAATCTTTATTTCCTAGTTATGCTGGCATTCACATCATGGATGGCTCAGAGGCATGGCTCTTTCATTGCACTCTCTGCCTTTGTAATCATTGTGTTCCGCTCTGAGCTCTGCCTCCTGCTTGGACTAATGTTATTAATGTTACTTCTATCCAGGAGACTTAGCATTTTGAAATTGTTTTATTATGCAGTTCCTGCTGGCATTGTGTCACTTGGTGAGTGTTATTGAAATGTATTAATTGTGTTGGTTAAGATAAGATTTATTTGTCTCACAATAGGGTTAACATGTACATTGCTAAAAAAAAATTCTCTCATTCCAGGTCTTACTGTTGGTGTCGACTCTTTGTTCTGGAGAAAGCTGCTGTGGCCTGAGGGGCAGGTGCTCTGGTATAACACCATCTTGAACAAAAGTTCCAATTGGGGAATATCCTTTTAATCATTACACTTAGTATCTCTGATGTGGTGACCTGAGGAAAATTGTGCTGAAACAAACTAAAATATAGCAGTATAAGATAGTATAAGTAGTCAGGTAAAGCATCAGACTCATTAGTACAGAAATAAGTATTGTTACAGTGGAAGGTGGCTATGGTTTCCTTGACTTTTATTTCCTTAGTAAACTGCCCCTTTTCTCTGGTACTTTTATTCTGCTGTGCCTCGTGCCCTTGGAATTACAATCATCTTCATTCCATTTGGCCTAATGGATAAGCGGATGCGAACTCTGCTGATGCCCGTGATGGGCTTTATCCTGCTGTACTCCTTTCTTCCACACAAGGAACTCCGTTTCATCATTTACACGTTTCCTGTCTTTAACATAGTGGCAGCTCGGGGCTGTTCGTACATGTATGTAATATAATAACATATTTCTATATATATATTTCAGTGCTGGACTATAGCAGAACTAAAGACTTATATATTTCATACACGCTTATGTGAAGTTCATCTGACAGAAAAATATTTTTCTATTAATATATGGATTATATGCAAAAAAAACTCTCATATACATATAATTTAGAAAAGAAATAGGATTCGGGCATGCGATAACCAGGTGTATTTAGACTTTTGCATTCTCATCCAGATTGATTTTTAAAAGGGATATTAATCGAAGCATTTGGGAGTAAAGTCCTTTTATTCTATAGTCAAAGACAAAAAGCTATGTATCATAGGGTCAAATGTTGGCATGTTTAGTATAGGGGGTAGTTGTGACATTTCATTCTCATTGAGCTTAAATACACTGTTGAAGAAGTAGAAGGTCAGTGGCTGCGGAAGTGCTGGTTGCATAATTTCTTGCATCAACATAAGCATTAATCTTCTGGTCTTTTTGTTTCAGTTTAAACAACTACCAGAAGTCATGGTTGTATAAACTAGGATATCTAGTTGTTTTGGGTCATTTGGCAGCAAACAGTGTGTACTCTGCTGTTTCATTATATGTTTCACATCACAACTACCCAGGAGGCAGAGCCATTCAGGACCTGCATTCATTAGTGCCAGCTGATTCAGGTACGTTCCGTCATGTGGAAATGCTGGGGACATTGATATGTTAAATAAGAAGTACAACAGCAAAAATGTAATAAGTTGTCTGTGTCACTTAGACGTGTCTGTACACATAGATGTTCTAGCTGCCCAGACTGGAGTCTCACGGTTTTTAGAGATGAATTGTAGATGGAGGTAAGGAATCAAGACATATTTTACAGCATCATCTCTATATATATATATATATATATATGTACACACACACTTGGACATTTAATTCCCCTCCCCATCTTTTAGATATGATAAGCGAGAAGATGTGTCACCCGGAGATCCAATCATAAGGACTTACTCCCACTTACTTTTGGAAGCCAACACAACAGTGATATCACTACTTGGTGACACTTACCAACCTTTAACCTTTATTCAGGGATATGAAAGCCTGCTATTTAATGCTTCTCATTTTCCACCTGTTGATATTAAATTAAACAAGAAGTTGGTGGTGTTACAGAGACTAAAACACTGAGCTCTTTGCTTATGGACTGGTTTTAAATACCAGGCAAATATATTGTGTATAACAATCAACAGGTTATTGTGTATTTTTATGCCAAGGATGTTATTAAATAAAGAAACTTCATGTTTGTTTTATCAAAGCTGCATGAAGACACTGGTGAACTGGGTGTTTGCCTCGAGACCACACATCACTTAGTCTTGACGCTCAAGAAAAACTGGTTTGTGGCCCACTTTAGAACCACCTGGAGTTGTGCAACAGCTTGGTCATTTGCTCACCGCTTCCTTTTACAAGTAAGCGTTTCTTATGCATGAAAGTAAAGGCCTCTGCCATCTGTATTGCAACCTTTTAAGTCAGGGGAAACATCTGAAAGGGTGAACCTTTTTTTTATTACAAATAATGCTCCAAAATTGCATGGTTCCTAGCTGAACACTTAGTCTCTAGCAAATTATTCTTGGAAATCATTTTTAATAAAATGTACATCACTGTAATCCATAATTTAACAGCCTGCAACAGAAATGTGCTTGAAAAATTAATTTTCAGATTGCTCTCCCTGAAATTACAGCACTATTTTTACATCATAACATCAATAATCTTTAACATCTCCAAAAACAAAAACTAAATAGGCAGTACCATAACCCATAAAACAAAGAATTAAATTAAAAAACATTAAAACTTTTCAGTCACAGCATTTCATTTTGGGTCATGTGTTCATATTAAAAAAAAAAAAAACAGTATTCAGCATTAACTTCCATGTGAACGAACGTGTCACGTCAGAAGACAATGCCATGGTTTTGCACATCAGATAATATATACAACGTTTTGACCTGAAGTAGTTTGTGTAAGGCACAAGGAGAGTGAAGAACATCTGGCAATAAAAAAAGTGAACTGCAATACACAATGTCCTACATCTAAATATCCCTTCCATTCACACACGTTCCCTGAATACACTTTTCGCCAGGTATAAGACTAACTCCAGTTATCAAGCACTCAACAGTAGTATGCATACAAAAATTATTAACTTAACATTATCTATATGTTCTCTATAGAAAAATCTAAATCCTCAGTGTAAAATTTAGTATTTAAGGACCATTTCAGAAGAGGTCTGTCAGGGTTTAGAAAAAAAAAAAAAAAGCCCTATAAACAAATCTGTTCAGTATTGAAAATATATCAAAGGAAGGTTGACCTTTAAAAATAAGAGTGTCTCGAGATTTTCAAGCAACGGCCGAGACTGATTTAGGGCACAGTTTACACTGGATGTGCTAAAGAGAGTCTCTGCTGGTACAATGCTGGGGGGGCAACCCACATAGCGTACAGCTACTTTGGCAAGTTCAGGCCACATGAACAGCTTGAGATTCCAATAATCCAAAGGATCACAGCTTTGATCAAGTATGTCTTCCTCAAAATACTCCAGAACAGCAATCTCCGATGACTTTGGTCTCTCGTCTTGCTTGTTCTTTTGCCGGACATCGCCCATCAGGTCCCACAGGTTGTCCTTGGTCGTGGATGAAGCTGGGTCGTCACCACAGCCGTTTGACAGAGATTTACCTTCAGCAGTTTCGGACATGGAGGCCTGCTCGACTTCGCTGATGAGTTCTTGCTTACATTTCTCGGCTTCCTCCTCTGTGAACAGGGAGGTCTTGTACCGAGGGTCCAGCATGGTTGCCCATATGTAACATGGATCATGAAGTATGGGAGACATTTTGGTCACCATTGCATCTTTCAGAGATTTGAGCATGTTGTCGATGCCCATAGTCTCATCGAAAAGCATGTCTATCTTGCGATTGAGGATATGAATGAGCGGTATGACCTGACCGAGTGTGGCAGTGCGAGTGCTCATTTCCCTGCAGGCCACCTCAAAGGGTTTCAGAGCGTTGCAAACCGATTGCATAACCTCCCACTGATCACAGCTTATAAGTTCCCTGAAATTGCACTCTAGAGACATTTCGTCGATGGCTTGCTTTTGCTCGACCAGTCGTTCGAGCATAAAATAGGAGGTCCTCCACTTTGAAGGGATGTCCTGGATCAGCTGGTTTTCAGGTAAGTTATAGGTCTTCTGTAGTTCTGTCAACTTCTCCTTCGCAGTAGCAGAACGATGCACTCGTTCACAGATCTTGCGAGCGATGCTCAACAGGTTCTGCACCATCCTCTGGCTCTTTATGGCTTCATTTACAATGAGATCCATATTATGTCCAAAACAGTGCATAAGTGTATGAGCGCCATCTTCCAGCACGTTTCCAATGGCTTGATTATCTGTTATGGTAAATCCAATTTTTAGTCCTGAAGAAACAATCCAGGTGTCCCAAAGGGACTCGAGCTGCTTTTGGATGCTAACCATGTTATAATCACAGTCGATTGGAGAAACCCCAAGCAGTGCGGAGCAGTGGAAATCCTGGCCCTGAGGTCGGACACGTGACTCGAATGTTACCCAATGTGCGGTAAGAGTCAGGTATTCTCGGGTTTGACTGCTCACCCATATACTCGTTGTGAAATGGATAATTCCACCCTCAGCCTCTTTAAGGTGTGTCAGAACAACCTCTTTGACACTCTCATACATGTCTGGGATGGCCGTGCTGGTGAAGTATGATGATGAGGGTAGAGAATACTGTGGTTGGATGTATTCCAGTAATCTGGTCAGACCGACGTTCTCCATCATGGATGATGGCTGAAGATCCAGTGCAAGCATTTCAGCAATGAGTTTGGTGACCTTTTTGGCAACTGGGTGGCTGTCCTCAAATTTCTTTGTTTTGTCTTCAAATGCAGATGTCTTCGTGAGCTTCTGTTTTAATTGAATGTCAACAGACGTCACATCACCTGAGATATTAACTTTATTTATGTCAAGTACATGTCCATGAAACCTCTGCATATGCCTAAATAAACAACTAGTGCCCAGATTAGTTGTTTTTTTACCTCGGCTTATTGTGCGGTTACAGTGCAAGCAGACCACCTTGGTTGGATCCCCAGATGAAAGTGAAAAATGGTTCCACAGCTTTGAAGTCTTTTTGCTGAGAACAGGCTGGGTGTGCTGTTTCTTCTCACTGGCTGAGCTATCAGACGCACTCGCCGACATATCTTCTTCCCCGGCAAGGGCAACATGGAGTGAGTGAGGAAAGTTTGCACCGTCACTCGTGCTTTTTGGGTTCTTAAGGACGTCGGGATGCCGTCTCATCAGATGTCGCATCAAACAGCTTGTACCAAAGTCTCCACGTTTTCCCCGACTAATGACACAAGGACAGTATCGGCACAATGCCTTGAGCTGGTCAACTGGTGACACCATGAAGTGGTGCCATACCTCTGATTTAACTCTCTTCATTATCTTTTTATTTTGTTGGAAAACTGAGCTTGGATCTTGGTTAACATTGGGACCTTTTGTTAAAGGGGACAGTAAACAGCTTTCATTGTTAAGGTTAAAACATAGATTAAGTGAAGACTCTAGTCCAGAGTTGTATAAGGAATCATTCTCCTCCTCCTTAATCTCCATATTTTCACTGTCTTCATTTAGTACTTCATCTGATATAGTATCCGGTGATGATGGGGTACAAAGAGGTTCTTTCTTAATCTCGATGGGTTCTTGCATCCTCGAGTGTGCAAGGAGGGTGGGTGGTGTGGTATAAGGTGGTGGGATCGTTGAGCCCTGTCCATTTTCTTCTATGACAATTTCTCGGTGAGCTCTCCACATATGGCGAATTAGACAGCTGGTTCCCAAGTCTTTCCCATTTTTACCTCGACTGAACTCGTTCATGCAATGAATACACACTGCCTTTGAGCTGTCGAGAGGAGACAGGTAAAAGTGTTTCCACACAGCTGAACGTCTCCGAGAGTTTGCACTCTTGGGATTCGATCCTGAGCATTCGGAGCCTACCTCCGTAGTTTCGTCAGCGTGGATGTTTGTGGAATGAGGAGACTGCGCTGTGCTAGCGTCCGACTTGACACTCTTTTCCACTTTTGGCTTTACTTTGTGTGATAGCTCTTTGGATGCTACATCTGTGGCTTCAGCTGAAGAGGTGGAGGGTGAGGTGTTGTTGACAAGGGCTTTAATGCTGGTGTCTAGATCTCCATTATTTGGTATGAACATTGAGGTGGAACTGGGTATGTTAAAGGAGTCACCATCTTGTAAAAGTACAGTTGGGTGTGCTCTCCGCACATGCCTCATTAAACAACTAGTGCTGAGATCTTTCTCATTTTTGCCCCGACTAAACTCTTTCATACAGTACATACAGATGGCTTTGGTGTTATCACGGGGCGATATAAAAAAATGGTTCCAAGCTGGGGATTTTTTCCGTGGACTAAGAGGATTTTTAATTGATGACAGAAGGCTTTGTGTGACAGCATCCATTGCAACATCATAAAGAGTACTTGTGTAGCCACTCAGTAAGTTGTCATAATCATCATCATTATTATTTCTGGTGACAAAGGGACCAATTGTTCCATCAAAATACAGTTCCTGAGCACTTTCATCCAGTTCAGTGGGTTCCTCTTTGATATGAATATTCGTCTCATTTGCCAAATTGTCCTTGTCTACTTCAGTGATCTGACTCTTTGTATTTAAAATTGCTGGAGATGCTGCGGAGCTCTGCTCATCACTAGTGTCTGCATCCTGACCATCTGCTGAATGTTCATCAACCTGAGATGTGCTATTAAATGTCTCCTGTAGGGAGGGGGGTGCGAGAGACATGGTTTTTGCTGATATAATTTCATGAGGTGTAACACTGTAGGATTTAAAAACATATCCGTCTTGTCCCTCGATTTTCAAACAATTTTCCTTCACCTCTTTTCTCTTGTCTTCCTCGATGGAACCATTGTGCTCCAGGTGTACTTCATTTTGAGAGAGGGCTTCCATGCCATCCATTTTAGCAGACTGAATTTCTGCTAATGTACAAAAGTATCTTCAAAGAAAGTCACTTGTCAAGTGTTCCAGTGTCATCGATGTGGCAGCCTCTTTTGCTCTTCGGTTGAAAGTTTACATCAGTGGGTTATATTTTAATCCAGGCAAGGAGATACACAGATCATGACCATCTACACGCATGTAACCTCCTCTCTGTGAAACCTGTAACTGAGAAAAACAGACATTCAATTACATTTACATTGTTTTGAGTAATGAGCAATTATGCACAGTTTAAAATAGAATGATTATAAATAAAAACAAAGTCCAAACTGTAAAGTTTGCTTTAATTTTACTAGGATTTCATTAAAAATGTCATTTAAAAAATTGCAATTATTTTACACTAATTTCATTAAAAAGCTACATTTAATTTCATGTTCTACCCCTAATGGGGTAAATGGGTAAAAATCTTATAGAAAGCCTCTCCAGAAGATTGAAAGCTGTTATAGATGTGCGTGTTTGTGTTGAATTGAGAAATGGAAACAGTGGGAGAGAGAGAGAGAGAGAGCGTCTTAGCCGCGTTGAGTGCGTCTGCGGTTACACTAGCCGGTCCAAAATGCTAACAGCGTGAACTGGGATCATTCTAGAACTGGAAAGTTTTAACAACTTTAAATTTACCACTATAATTAGAATAGTTGTTTACAAATGAATACTCTTATAAATACTGAATAGTTTTTTTGTGAAGTCGTAAAGCTTTAAACCACAGTTTAACATTTAGGTTCCTCAGGAAATCCACAGGTTTCTACAATCAAATATTATAAGTTTATTGTAATAAGATCTAAAGAAACCATAAAAGCTCTGAAAGCATAGGCTTTGGACTGGTGAGACCAAGTTAGAGATGCTTTGTCATTGTTTTCTGACAAAATAAATAATTAAAGCAGATGAACACATTTTGTATATGACCTGCTATGCATAGTATTCAATAACTATAGGACCTGGAAAACTTGCAGCTATCAAGTCAATAATTATCAATTTATAACAGAATGTTAGTAAAACAAATGTGTGGCCATCTGTCCTGCAGCTTAAGCTAAGCTAAGCTAAAACTGGGTCATCCAACAGGATGATCCTAGACAGACCAGCAAACAGACATCTGAATGTCTAAAGTTAAGAAAAATCAAGGTTCTTGGTTCGGTAATCCTAAAAGAGGTGTTGCATAAACAAATGTCTTTAATCACTGATAAATCATAGAAATGGTGGAAAGATAAATTGTGTGTCAAAATATGATGCGAGATTCCTTATGATGTACTTTAAGCTACTTTTGAGGATGGTTGCCAAAGAAACAAGTGAATAAAATGAATGTTTCCTTTAGGGGTTGTGGTTCAAACATATATTCATTTATTCATTATCTTCCGCTTTATCCTCTATTAGGGTCGCGGTGGGGTTCTCCATGCCCATCCAGGGGAGAACGTTTCGGGCGCTGAACAGGACAGGGCGCCAATCCATTGCTGGGCACACACTCACTCACACAGACACACTCTATATGGGGCAATTTTTGATAATTCAATTGACTTGATCCATGTTTTTGGACTGTGGGAGGAAACCGGAGGTAACCCACGCAGACACAGGGAGAACATGGAAACTCCACCCAGATGGGAATTCAAAACGGGAATCCCTAGTGCTAAGAGGAGAACATGCTAACCACTAAGCCACTGTGCCGCCTCAAACATATGTATATATAAATGTGGGTCCTTGAGCAAGGCCCTCATTCCTCACTGCTCCTGAGGTGCTGTATTACCAAATCTGTGTTCTGACCCCATATGGAATACTCATAAGCGGTGTTAGATAAGTGTCTGATAAACGAAAAATCATGTTCATAGTTAATATAAAAGATGAACTATTGAACCACATGGAGGTTTTCATGCGTTTGAATCACTATTTGTTGATACCCTCAGTTACTGGAAAACTGCGTCTTGACAAGATGCATTGTGTTTGATAAAATTAAAAAAAAATTAAAAAAAGCTCTACATAAAAAACAGTTTCAACGAGAAAATTGTTTGTTTTACCCAATTACATCTCGAGCACCTGCTGTAAAAAAAACTAATTAACATGAATAAATAAACCTACAACTCAGTGAAAGGAACGACCAAAAAATAACAAATTAAAGTTAATGACCTGCAGCAGCACTGCAGGGATGATACGGTTGTGAACACTGATGCTGGTTATTGCGTTTCTGGCGCTGAGATCATGCGGCTGGTCGGATTCGGGCTCGGTGTGAATGTGCTGCTTCACTGTCACAGGGATTCAGAGAACTGACAGAGACACGGGTCGAGCAAACTAACAGTCCGTGCAACGTGGTGACATTAGCGCACTTCTGATGCAAAAAGCTCAAATGGGCCTTTTTTTAAAATGGGCTCAAGCGATGCTCGGCCCTCTGCGCGTAGGCCCGCAGCCTCGGGGGCAATAACCTGCCTGTGGGGCAGAACCAGATCCTGGTGGTGGCAGAACCAGCCGGGGAACTGGATACAACCGAAACCCCTACACGCCGTGTTTTAATCTGGCCCGTTAAAGTCTCGAGTGGGAGAAGTGGAGCGGGGTACATACCTGAGCGTCCTGCTGAGCGAGAAATAAGTTCTTGTGAAGTGAGCAGGTAAATAAACATATGATTGATCCGAAAGCGGGCTGATGATTTCCGTGGCTTTGTCTCCAGTGCGTGTTGGTGCTTCCTTCACAGGCGTCCCCTATTACCCGTGCCACAGCGTTGCTCACTAGCCTCGACTTCAAAGTGCAGTCCCACATTTGCCTTTTAGCTCCGCGTTATCCGGTTTAAACGAAATCCATTATTTATCGTCATCAAGAAAAAAACAAACTGCAAACAAAATGTATGTTACTATAGATTATTATCACGCGTTTGGTCTATTTACTAAGGCCTCTTATTGTTTGTTAAGTACATGAGAAATAGTACGAAACCATTGACTTACACAGCCTCTTTTCTGCCGTAATAGGAAAGATCGAAATGTTGCAACAAAAAAAAATAGTTACGTATTTAAAAGTTTGTGAGTTGAGTTATTGTCCTCAGTCGGCCGGTTAGGTCTCGCGTGTTTCGTTTGTGTCGGGAACTCGTTCTCTCGGTAAATCCGCTAGCACGTGAAGGCAACATGACGCCTAACTCCGTTGCGCGTCGAGCGGAAGAAACGTGCCTTCGTGACGTCACGGGGGCATCGGCGTATCCAACATGGCTTCCGATGGGGGGGCAATAAAACCAGAAAACATGCCCCGTGTTTGAAATGGCTCCCCAATTTATACACCCAGCAGACCGCTGATTGTAGAACGGGTCCTTAGATTGTAACTTTATTGGTTGTAGAGATTGTATCGCATTTGTGCGCTGTTCTTGAACTTTTGCCAAATCTTACGAGATTATTTATAATGACATTAAACTCCCTATCTAGTGCACTTTGAAGGGGGTAGGGTGTGGTTTCGGACAGAGGGGTTCGTTTGGAAGCCCGCCCGTTCTCTGCATGTGGCGGTAAAGCGGACGGTGCCGTTAGTTTAATGTCTGCAGAGGGACGCCGTTCAGATCAAATCAAATCAAATGAAGACACATAAAGTTAAAATAAAATGAACTGTGTAGTTACAGTGTGCAAAAGAAGAGAAACTGTATAATCATGGCACTGTAACAGATGTAAACTAGACTAGAATTGTCTTATAAGTTGTGATAAAAGTAACTTGTGCAGGTAATGCAGTTGAGAGAGAACGCGGGCGGATGGTTCCTCTCCTGCTGGTTTAGTAAAGCAAGCACACGGGGTTTCTTGACCCGAGGGTCTCTCTCAGGGGCACCGAGGCGCCGGCAGGGGTGCGGCGAACAACAGGACACCTTCTGGCGCTTTAATGCCGCTCTTCATCCTCTGCTCATTTCCATGAACACCAGCTCCAGCTCCAGTCAGCCATGCTTAATTACTCTGCTACATTCGCACATCAAAACAAAGTCAGCAGAATGGATTTTTCTTCCCATTTTTATTCTTGCTTTATTAAAACATTAAATGTTAGAAATTACAATGCACAGTAGATACTTCAAAACAAAAACAAAACCATTACGTTACACAGTTTTGTATAAATTAATAATTCATCATCATCGCCATCAACATTCATAAAGCACCTTTCATACAGCAGCAGTTCAAAGCACTTTACATGATAATAACAAGAAAACGCATTTTTTTCTTGCTAAAGAATAAAAGATGACAAGGAAAATCCTGAATATACATCAAATAATTACGTGTGTTATGCTTTAGGACTTTTTTTGTTAGTACAAATATAATTAGTTTAGTGATTCATTATTTAGTTTCAAGTTGCATATTAGTTTGTGGCGTATTTATCTATTTAGTTTACTATAGTGCAATAGTGTTAAAGTAGCTTTGCAATTTTCTAAGCCAAACTTTAAAACATAAACTATAAAATAGTTGCTCAAATGTGCTCAAATGACAAAAAACTTTGTGAGAACCTGCAGCTAGTATTAAAAAATGTACAATAATAATAATAATTTTATATACAAAGTAATATATAATAATGTAATATAATCTATTTAAATCAAAGTATGTTAAATCAATAATTTTAAATTAATTGGTAAAATTAAATGAGTTAATTTTTTTAAATTCCTCTGATCCTAAATGCAAATTAAAACAATTAACAGTCTTCACTGTAGCATTTTTTGCGGGATTGAAGACCCTCTAACAGAACCAAATGTTCTATTACCAGTTTTTTAATTTGGTAACTTGATTCTTGGTGAAGTGATGAAAAAACTGCTTAGCCCTCACTGTAGCTTCTTCACATGATTAAGGATAAAAAAAGCTAGTGCCATTAAAAAAAAAAAAGTTAGAAAAGACTTTGTTATCAAGTAGGAGACAGAATTGAACACAATGACTATTTAAGTTCAGAATAAAACTGCTGATGAAGTTTCTTATGGTTTATTATTTTATTACAGCATTTATTATATATATTTTTTTGTTTAAAAAACTTTTTTTCAATAGAATCAAAAAATATATCAAACATAATTACTTATGCCACTACTACTACAGTTCCCACTTTTAGAATAACAACAATAATGATCAAATAACAACAGTTCTATATTGTTAAAAATACATACGTATGACAATAAGATTAACACCTGTATCCATTATAGTTTTAACACCGCAATGCTGCTACAAACCCTGCAACCATCCAAAAATAACCCTATCCGTTTTTGTGGTTCTATGTTTTCCCCACAATGGCCGGCGAAACGGTCGCACAAGTATAACTGACTCTTCGGACGATTTCGAAAACAGTGTCCTTCAGTATGACCAAGTGCACTTCTCAGGCACTAAAACCCCATCTGTCTGATTAAAGATGTAGTTTGCATCTGCAGGCCTCTGAGGTGTAATTGGGCGCGGCCACGTCGCGGTGTCGGCGTGTTGCTCGGGTAGTGTAACGTCATGACGCTGTGCGTGGTGGGTGGGTTTTTCTTCAGCGACCCGTCCGCATTGTTGTGGGGGGAAGGCGAGCTCGTCGGGCAGAAGCTCTCGCTGGTTTTGTGAATGGATTTTAAACCCAGTTTTCCCCGAAACCCGACGCTTCGGAAGCCTTAGTGCTGGAGGCCGCCGCGGGAACGTGCTTCTTGTGACGGAGACTGGCGTGGAGGAAGCCGAGCCTGCGCTTGTTGGATGAGAACATTGTGTGCGGGCCGTATCGCCATTGCTTTCAGCCGCCGCTGCCTCCGTCTCAGCCTAAAAGCACTGCGCTTTGGAGGTAACCTTAATCCCACCGCTGTTTGATCAATAATAATGGCGATCACGGCGCCTGTGATTGCACTGGTTTGCGTGGAGGCGAAGGACTTGCCCGACTCCTGGTCGAGGGCGTTTAAAGAGACTCGGGAGTTAGTGCCTGAATGTCGCGTTTGCTTACGAGGGCGGCATCGGCTGGTTTATTATTCACTTCAGCTCTGCAGCCTGCGCCGATTCTGCTCATGTAGCAGATCCTAAGAAAACACACAAATCCACCCAGCTGAGCTTTCAATGAGATTCAAGGTTTGGGGTCGTAGCTCGTCTCCCCGCCCCCACCATAACACCCACACTGCCATGCAACCAAAACTGTCATTACTAATTACCAAAGAAACATCCTGCCCTGGACTTTATGCAGCATATGTATTTTATCGCTGCTGCTCTTGCACTCATGTGTAGTTTCTATACACCCAGCTGCTTAGAGCATGTGGGTGTGATTTGTGACAGTAATCCATCTGTTGCTAAGCTCAACAGGACCCACAGCTGACTACATAGTATTTGAGAGACTGACAGTTCTTTGCACAGCACAACATGACTTGCAGTTAAGTGTCTCTGGTGCAGCATTGTTAGTGGCAGTTAAAGCAATGTTTACACTCAATGGGCTGTTTTATGAGGCCCACATGTCTTAGTATGTCTAGTAGAGCAGGTGGAGTTTGTGCATGTTAACACCTCCCTCACTTTTCATCTGTCTAGTCTGTAACAAAAACGGATTGTCAGCCATTCACCATATTATTGATCAGAAGTTTGGGGGTTTACAGCCCAATACTGGGTGCCTTACCACTTTGTTAAATCACTTTACATAGAGTATACTCTAAAAGTTGTCCTGTACATGCAAACCTTGTCAGCTGAAGGTTCCGTATTAAATACTTAAAAAACTCTGGTTATGTAAATTCAGTTTCAGAAGAGCCACGTGGCTTTGTTTTGCTAATTTAAAAACCCATCAGACTCCTCTACTTGGACTTTACAGTAAAGAGTTTCACAGTGAACATATCCAAGACATGTTCTCCCTCTTAACTTCCATCATGTGAGATTTGATTACATTAGGACCCAAGGACAATGCTGAATGACTACATGATGTTTATAAAATTTGCGGAATGTTATTTTGTCATGTCAGCATCCAAGGACAGTCTAGATGCACTCGAAATGCACTAAAGGTTCATACAGATATTACAGAAAAAGACAAGGCGTATTTACTTTGCCTTCTTTTTTTATCTTTGCCTTCTGGGCATTTTACAAAAAAAGGACCCGTGTTTACCTTTTTTTCAGGAACTGATGCTGACAGATATTGGTACAAAAATATAAACACAGCATCAGCAGTAAAATCCAGATTTTTAAATTAGCTTTTAGGTTTCTTATTATGTTTAAGACACTATAAATAGCCAGTTCATACTGATTTACAGTACATATGTGGTTTTGGGGAATTTAGGAAGAATCATAAAATCTAAATTTTTAACCACATTCAGTGCTAAATTCAACTCTTTTATCCATCATTTCTAACATGTTTAGTCACTGCAAAATGACTTATTAAAAAAATCTTATTCTGGCATAAATTATGCTTATACAGCTGCTTATGATAATGCTGAGTTGCTAAATCTGTTTATATTCGTAAACAGTTTAGCAATGACTTTTTATTCAAAAGTAACTGGAGTCTTATAGCCATAGTCTTCTTTGTTGTTACTAAATTCAGTGTGTTTGATGATAAGCGCTCTGTCACTGTGGTAACAAAGGTAAAGTAGGGAAGTGACTTTAGTTATCCATACACACAAGTTCAACAGTCACTTCTTTTATTGAATGCTTTGTCATTTTCAAATATAGCAGGCTTTGTATAGGAGACTCCTGAGGATCCCACAGCTGAATCGGATGTAAATATCAACACGGACAACTGCTGTATCTAATGTTGATATAGTATCCAAATTTGTGCCTTGCATGCAGTAACCTAATGTAGCTCTTCAATGGCATTTTTTTAATAAGATACACTGGTGGAGTAGCATTTAGATTTTAAAGGTTCAACAACAACAACAAGAAAAGTGCGTAAGAAGCAACGTCTGTCGTGAACAGAAACTGGAGCTGGTTCTAGTTTTAACTACTTGTTATGAAGAGACATTTGATTAAACTGTAAAGTAGTTATATTGCTAATGGAGGAAGAAAAAAGGACTAACAAAGTTTGTATACTCAAATATGTCATTACTTAGTATAGCTGAAAATTTTAATTAATTAATGGCTGAAATCTACAAAATAACGTGCCATAGAAAGTAAAGTATTTACTTCTAAAAAGTTGTGGTGTGGAAGTATGAACTAGTGTGAGAAGTTCTGCAAAACTGTACTTGGCTTAAGTACCTAAACTACATGCAGTTAATTAGTTACTTTCTAACTCTGGCAGGAGCGCACAGTTTACACAAAATTTGCAGAGGTCAAACATTTAAGTAACAAATCATTTAACAAGCAGAATTAACGTACTACTGAAATATTTGAATGTCACTGAATTTGCTTGTAGTCGTATTTCTTGGGTGTGATTATTGTTATTAATTGAATTTACTATAAATATATGTGCTATAATTAATTTATGGTTTGTTGTTTAAAAAATAACGCCATACAGCCATCTGCTGATTCATTATGCTGATTATTAAATTTTAGGATAAATAATGATCATTAATATCATTACTTAATAAAAATATGTATTGTAACATTAACACTCATGTGAATCATGATCACTGCACAGCCCTTCACCAGACATGAAACTCTGCAGGAGTCTGAACCGGGATCAAGCTCTGTGCAACTATCCGCTGTTTCACTGTAATTGCTGTTATAATTACGGGCGATGGTGAAGACATAGATAAATATAATTTTTAAGCTTTAAACGCTTGCTAGTGATGCTTTTAAGGTCGTCGTTGTCATATAGAGTGTGTGTGTGTATATATGTGTATGTATGTATGTATGTATGTATATGTATATATATATATATATATATATATATATATATATATATATATATATATATATATATATATATATCCCCCCCCCCCCCCCCCCCCCCCCCCCCCCCCCCCCCCCCCCCCCCCCCCCCCCCCCCCCCCCCCCCCCCCCCCCCCCCCCCCCCCCCCCCCCCCCCCCCAGGGTCTGCGATGGGAAAGAAAGCGCGGAGTCACAGGGTCCCTGCCTTGCAGAGAGCGCCCTCACCTATCAAGCCTTCACCAAACAGGGAGACCCTGACATACGCCCAGGCCCAGCGCATGGTGGAGCTGGAGGTAGATGGTCGAGTACACCGGATCAGCATTTTTGATCAGCTCGACGTCATTACAGATGATGATCCTGTAGCACAGGAAATCACAGAGTGCACCAGCAATAAGGAGAACACAGAGAAACCTCAGCAGGCCCCGCTGCGATCGGCGCGACTCGAACACAAGCAACAGAAGAAGAAAGCTGCTCAGATTGCGCAACGGGCTCAGGCCTCTACCTGCTCCCTACCTGAACCCAAATTCCGTACCGTGGAGTATAATCTGCCCACAGTGCCGAGACGACCTCAGGGCTATTACAACTATGAGGAGAAGACTTTAGAGGAGTTGGATGAGGAGGTAGAATATGACATGGATGAGGAGGATTTTGCCTGGTTGGAGCTGGTCAATGAAAAAAGACGAAGCGAAGGTCTTAGTCAAGTCTCGCCCAACGTGTTCGAGTTTCTCATGGACCGCTTTGAAAAGGAGTCGTTTTTGGAAAGCCAGGGCTTGCAGGATCCACAGTCACTGGTGGATGAGGATGCGGTGTGTTGCATCTGCATGGATGGAGAGTGCCAGGACAGCAATGCTATTCTATTCTGTGATATGTGCAACCTCGCAGTTCATCAAGAATGCTATGGCGTTCCCTACATCCCTGAGGGCCAGTGGTTGTGCCGACACTGCCTGCAGTCTCCCACGCAGCCTGCCAACTGCATTCTCTGCCCAAACAAGGGGGGCGCTGTGAAAAAGACTGATGACGACCGCTGGGGTCACGTGGCCTGTGCCTTGTGGGTCCCTGAGGTTGGCTTCTCCAACACGGTCTTCATCGAACCTATTGACGGTGTGGCCAACATTCCAGCTGCCCGCTGGAAACTTACCTGCTACCTCTGCAAGGAGAAGGGCATCGGCGCCTGCATCCAGTGTCACAAAGCTAACTGTTACACCGCATTCCATGTCAGCTGTGCACAGAAGGCTGGCCTCTTCATGAAGATGGAGCCCATCAAGGAGACAAGTGAATCTGGAATCCCAACCTTTTCAGTGAAAAAGACTGCTTACTGTGGCGCTCATACCCCCAATGGATGTATAAAACGACCCCTCACCGTATATGATGATCCCAGCCTCGGAAATGGACTGTGCCAAGGCCAAAAGAAAAAGACTAGTTTAAATAAAAAGCAAAAGAGTAAGAAAGGCAAGAAGAGCACAGAGTCTGTAGCAGCACTCCCCCCTAAGTGTGTCCCTAGGATTTCACCAGATAGGTAATTATTAAATGTTTGTTGATGAATATATAGTCTCTTCTTCCTGTATTCCTGTATGCAACATGCTCCTTTAGGGTAAGTGAATAACCTTGTAATTGTTAATACAAATTAAGAAAAATGTGCCAAATAAATTGGCCAGTGAATATAATGTGAACAAGTTCCGTATTTCTTATCCAACTGGAAATTAAATAGCTTTTTTGCAAAACACTTTAGTAATTAACACACATAAAAACTGAGAGGCATATCTTCAGATTATTTTAGATTAAAATTAGGCTAGTATAATTCTAGTAGATATTAATACGCAGAATTTCTTTCCAGGTTAAATTCAGTGTTTGGTCAGGTGTCTCTTCAGAGGAAGAAGGTATTTATCGAGCTGGTCTTGAACTACTGGATTCTAAAGAGACAATCGCGGAACGGACTGCCGCTGATTAGACGCCTTCATTCCAGTATACAGTCTCAGAAAACTACCCAGCCTGTGAGTCAGCCATGCTGTGTCCACAGACCCGCCAATCTATATTTAAGGCAATTTGGGTGAACTGATGTTGTCTAAAAACTCCATTGTTGTGGATTCCTACAGAGGCAGAGTGACGATGAGACCCGGGCACTAAAGGAGCAGCTGAAGGAGTGGCATCGTTTGCGGCATGACTTGGAGCGAGCCCGTCTCTTGCTGGAGCTCATCAGGAAGAGAGAGAAGCTGAAGAGAGAGGAGGTAGTGACCTGATTCCCCCCTTCTTACCAACGCAAAAACCTGGGGAGTGTAGAAAACAGGCCACCTTTATCGCTTTCCTGGTTGTAGGGACAGAGTTTCAGAAAATATGCCTCAGATATTTTTTGGCAAAAGTTAACTTAATCTTTGTGCACAAGTTTACCACATGCATTATCATTATCGCTCAAATATTTATTGATGTTTATTCGCAGATGAAATTACAGCAGTCGATATTAGAGATGCAGCTCACTCCATTTAACATTTTGCTGAGAGCTCTGTTAGAGCAGCTGCAGGACAAAGACCAGGCCAGGATCTTTGCAGAGCCTGTGAACATTCAGGAGGTATGTGGTAACCTTAAGATATATAATAAATTGTCCTCTAGTCCTAGAACCCACAAGAAAGACCCAAATCATAATGTTTTATTTATCTGATGTCTACATTTTAGGATGATATGTATAGTTTAGGAGTTTCCATGTTCTCCCCGTGTCTGCATGGGTTTCCTCCGGGTTCTCCGGTTTCCTCCCACAGTCCAAAAACATGGAACAAGTTAATTGAATTCTCAAAATTGCCCCCTATAGAGTGTGTGTGTGTGAGTGAGTGTGTGCCCAGCGATGGATTGGCGCCCTGTCCTGGGTCTATCTGCCCAGCGCCCGAGACGTTCTCCCCTGGATGGGCATGGGGAACCCCACCGCGACCCTAGTAGAGGATAAGCGGGAGATAATGAATGAATGAATGTATAGTTTAAGACTATACTATGAATAAACCATATAGAGACAAGATTATTACCTTTTTTCTGGGTCAGACATCATATTAAAAATAAATGTATTTTTTTTTCTTTTTAAGATCGAAAGCACAACCTCTGAGCTAAGGGCGAGAGACAACTGGACTCTGGCAACTGGACAAGCCAGAGGTTGTGATGAGGGCGACTAGATTAGATAGATCTGTGAAGGCATCGATTAACACTGAATGTTTTTATGCAGGTTTTAAAGATGCACAAGCTGCCATCTGCATAATGTATTTCATATTAAAGGCATTGTTTAATTTGGAAAGCCAATGCAAAAATGCATACTGCACAAATTATAACGACGTGGCTCTGGAATTAATGAGTCCAGATGCTTAACAAGCTTGATTTTTACCTCCAAATTTTTACCTTGCAATAATCTCTTAGTATTATTTTATCTGGACGCAAAGTCCACTTGATTTCCACGGATTTCTGTACATCCAACACAGCGTAGACAGCTTAAATAATGTTGCTTGCATTATTATTTCTAATGATGCCTGGGCTCAGATTTCATAAATGTTTTTTTTCAGGTACCTGATTACCTGGACCACATCAAGCACCCAATGGACTTCTCGACTATGAGAAAACGGATAGACGCGCATGAATATAATAACCTTGATGAATTCGAGGCTGACTTTGAACTCATCGTTGCAAACTGTATGAAGTACAATGCCAAGGATACCTATTTTTACCGATCAGCAGTCAGACTGAGAGATATGGGAGGAGTTCTGATAAGAAAAGCACGCCGGCATGTTGAGCAGATCGGATTTGATTCGAGCAGTGGCCTGCACACGTTAGAATCACCCAAGTTAGAGACACCACCTCCGTTCTCCTGGGAAATGGGTATAGCATCAAAAGCTTTATTGGTTTGCATGATTAATATGTTTTTATGTGCACATTCGTGCCAGTCATTATATAATGTATGTAGTCTGCATTAGGATGTAGATCAAAAGCTTCATAATAAGAACATTCTTTTAAGAATTACCTGTTTAACTCAACTATAATGCAAATGCAGTATGTGGCAAATACAATGTCAAGCAAATATATATGTCTCATTGAGTGCAGTGTTTTTAAACTGCATCAGAACTGTGTCTGATCAGTCATATCAGACACACACATCAGTTTCATTGCAGTGTCCCTTCTTTATGGAGTTCTAAGCATTAGAGAGCAAAACAGTGAATAATAAACTATATAAAGAAACAGATGAACCACAACCTGTAACTGTAAAACTATAAAGTATGATAAAGTATCATAAAACGAGCTGATAAAATGGATAATGGTTATTAAAATGAATATTTTACTAAATTAAACCAATATGTTTGCTTTCTTAGTGGATAAATTGCTCAATCCTGCTAATCGAAGGCACATGTTGCTGGATGAACAGCTTAAGGAGCTTCTGGAGAAGCTGGATCAGACCACAGCCATGAAGACCAGTCCATCACGCACCAAACGACTGAAACTGCTTAAAAAAGCCATTAACGATGTAAGACTAGAGATGAACCTGAGGGGCACAGTCTTACATGAACATGGCTTAGCATCGGAGGAGCTGGATGGAGACCTTAGCTCATCTGAGGAAGGTATTTTGTGCTTGAAACTTGAATGAAATGTATGTTCATTTACATGTTTTATGTTCACAACAGGGCGGCACGGTGGCTTAGTGGTTAGCACGTTCGCCTCTCAGCGCTAGGAATTCCCGGTTCGAATCCTCATCTGGGTGGAGTTTCCATGTTCTCCCCGTGTCCGCGTGGGTTTCCTCCGGGTTCTCCGGTTTCCTCCCGCAGTCCAAAAACATGGATCAAGTCAATTGAATTCTCCAAATTGCCCCATATAGAGTGTGTGTGTGTGTGTGAGTGAGTGTGTGCCCAGCGATGGATTGGCGCCCTGTCCTGGGTCTATCTGCCCAGCGCCCGGAACGTTCTCCCCTGGATGGGCATGGGGAACCCCACCGCGACCCTATTAGAGGATAAAGTGGGAGATAATGAATGAATGAATGTTGACAACAGCTGGCAATTTGAATCTGCTTAGACTACCTAAATGTTAATTGTAAGCCAAGTTTCTTGTTGAACGTTGTGATGGTAGTAAGGTCATTTAAAGCCATGGCTTGATTTATAAAACAGTGGTGAAACATACAGCTGCATTTCACAGCTTTAAATTAAAATCTAATTCAGCATGTTGAACATGAACACCGTTGTTCTTAATGTTAAATGTTTAATGATCTGGTCAAACTAACACTTAATGAATATCAACAAATGCACTGCTTGAGAGAAGTTTGCTCACTCCTGTGTCACTGATAACCTTTGGTTGTTAGGGAGTAGTCAGTTTGACTAATGTATAGATTTTGTAAAAGTGAAACCAGAACATGAAAAAACCAAACCAACTTCCTCAAAATGTTTCAACCACAATCAGAGTTATCACATGATCACGTGTATATATAAAGAAAACAAACTGAGCGTCTGCTTCCTTAAACCATAACCCACGTACTGCAGAGAGTGTAACAACTTTCATAAAAAAAAAAAACTAAATAAAAAGAAAATGACTTAAAATTTGTAAACCTCCTGCATATAATGATGTATTAAATTAAGGCTATGTGTTGGACTCATGGAAATGAATTCAAAGGATCACACTAAGATTTTTGTCCAGATTTCAATAACAAGTGACTTTGCATTTTTTTTTTCTATGCAGGAGACAAGTCAGATCCTCCAAGATTAGAACCGTCAGATCTTCATCCCCCCATCATCCAAACGGATGGTCCATCGGAACCACCCACTCTGAACCCCATCGAACTTAACCCAGAGGAGCAGCGACTCGAAAAGCCTAAACACACTGAAATGTTAAATGGACACTCGCAAGATCAGTTGCTGCTGGACGACGATGACGTCAGTGTGGTGGCCACGTCCACCGTGGCTGAGCCATCGGTTCCGGTAAACAGACGCACATCGGTACTTTTTAGAAAATCCAAAAGCACGAGTCCCCAAAAGGGAGCTGGAGGTGAAGAAGGACAGCTGGGAACCAAAACCATCCTGTCAGTAGTTATCCCTCGACTGGAGACCCTATTGCATACAAGGAAGAGAAGGCACAGCTCAAGTGAGGGTGAAGAGGAAAACCCTGCTAAACATCCTGGTACTGATTCAGGTGGCTAGAAGTCATGGATATGTTTTGGATATTTTAATGTGAAAAGTTTATTTCTTTATTTGTATTTTTTTAAAGGTTGTATCACTTGGGTAGTTATATGAAATGTGATTGTGTTGTGAGGACAGGGATGAGTTTAACACAACCGCTGTTTTTATTTAACGTAGTTCCTGCTCTTACAGGGGGATATGTGAGGAAACGCCTTAGACTGGTTGTTAGCCCACCTCTTGCAGACCAGCTAAAATTTGGACTGTGTTGGGGAAAAGCATACATGTATGAGGAGAACATGCAAACTCTGCCATGAGTTAATGTAATGTGTGCATCATGCAGTTCTACTGCAATAAATCTTACTGCTACCCCAAAAGTGACACTTATGTCACTGAATGCTGATGTGTTTCAATTTAACACATAATTATCATATGATAGTTATATAAAACATTTAAATTGGATTCAGAACTCCGTGATCATGATCACTACTGATCTCAGGATATTAGTTGTGTGTTTGTTATTTTTCATTTTCTTTTCTTTTTTTCTTTTTTTTTTCTTGTTTTTTTTTAAATGTAGACCTTTCAGATGAATTTGTTTTGGATCAGGAGAAGGAGTTGAGCCCCAGCAGACAGCAGGAACCTCGTCGCAGATGTGCCTCTGAATCCAGCATTTCTTCTAGCGGCAGTCTGTTGGGCAACACCAGGTAAGAATACAATAAATCAATATCCCTCATGCACATTCCAGGCAGAGACCTTGCATTAGAATATGAGACGTTGGGAGTTTTCTGATGGTCCACGGACAAACAGAAGGTCTGAAGGGAAGACAAACCAGTCAGAGTATATTCAGAGTATATTCTTTCATCTTTCTGTAATTTTGAGGATTTATGTGTGATGAATGTGAACATTATTAAATTAATAAACAGACTATGCAAATATGTTTGAAATGTTTTTTTTGTCATGTGATGAAGTTTTATTAATAAAGCTTTATATTAGTGTTTGTTACAAACCAAGCAGCTGAAATTTATTTAGACTAAATGTCTGCACTCTTTCCAGCAGCACTACTTTAAGTTTTCCACCTTGTGGCAAGGGAAAGCCCGCACTTGTGAGGAGGAACACAGTGGAAGACAAAAATGAGATAATCACTTGCATTGAGACCGGGAACTTTGCCAAAGCTGCTAGACTAGCTGCTGGTGAGTAGCAAGCCATCAGCCACAGTGTGATGGTCAGATAGCTAATTGTGTCTGTGCTATTAATTAGTGTTAATTGGCCTGTTTAGCATTATTACAAGGCTGTAGTGCAATCTGATGCAACACTCACACACAGACACACAAAAGCAATGGTCTAATGATTGTAGTAATGGTTGTGAATTTCTCTATGATAGGACTATGTAGGTTTATCTTAATAGCAGCTTAAATCATTAATCTTATTTTCATTGTGTTCTGACTGAATCTAAATCAACCATTAATAAAAAAAATTGTTTTTTGAAAAGAGAAGAACCTCCTGGTCTTTGCACTTAACACCTTCAAAATGCTACCAAAAAGCCTTTATTTCCTTCCTTCCTTTTTCTTTCTTTTTTTTGTTGGTAAAAAGACAGGAGCCTTAAAATCTGCATGCACTGAGCGTTTGATGTATATGATGTGGTTAACTGCTATCCTCTTTAGGTACAGTTGTAGCAGCTTTTTGTTTTGTGTGCTAAATCCTCACAACCACGCTGTTATTATTCCTGCTTTTGTAGAAGTTGGCAGCAGCAATTTCTGGATGCCTACTAGTACTGCAACAGTTGTGCTGGAACCTCTCAAGTTAGTTTGGGCAAAATGTAGTGGATATCCCTCCTACCCTGCGTTGGTGAGTGACTGTGTGTGTGTTCCCCCCTATTATGTATTTCTATAGTACTTGTAAGTTTTTTTGAAATTTTTTTTTTAAATTACAAACAGTGACAATTGATGAATGAAAATGCCCCTTTTGGGTTTTCTTTTTGGATGTCTATCTGAGGTCTAATCATAATGTTTTTGTCAATTTCAGATTATAGACCCTCACATGCCTCGGGTGGGCTGCCATCACAATGGGGTGACCATTCCAACTCCACCTTTGGACGTACTTCGCATTGGAGAGCAAATGCAGTACAAATCCGAGGAGAAGCTCTTTCTTGTCCTTTTTTTCGACAACAAACGCAGCTGGTGAGTTTGACTTCATCCTTTACAATTGCTGTCAGTAGAATTTCTTTAGTAGTACATAGATACAACATGGCTCAAGCAGCTCCTCTGATGACTGTTACTGTATGACTGTGACTGTCATGGTGTTATTTTGTTGACGCTTTTTTCTATTTAGGCAATGGCTTCCTAAATCTAAAATGGTCCCTCTCGGAATTGACAAAACCATCGACAAGATCAAGATGATGGAAGGTCGGACCTCGGGCATCCGCAAGGCCGTTCATATAGCGTTTACTCGCGCCATGACCCACCTAAGCAGAGTCCAGGACGAGCCAACCAGTGACCTCAGCGACATCGACTAGCCACGCACAGATTTGTTTGGATTGCGAAGCCTTAGTATTCGTCATGCCTTGCTCAGATTATCATCTGAGGCCTTCATTTGCCTGGTTTAACCTGCCACCCTTTTAACCTCTCACAGAGAGTGTTAATCTGGTGGCTGCTGCTTTGATGACGATGTGTATGAACATAATCGCTCGTCTCTCCTTCACTGTGCCGAGTATCCCCAGCCAGCTCTGCTCCCACGTGCATCATCATTCCACCCATCCCACACACAGACTCGCACTCTCCATTCCACCTAAATATCCCATTTCCATGCATAAAGGTGTTTTATCTATTTAAAAAAAAAAACTCTGTAAATAACTGTAAATGGCCCCATGCTAACTTATTGGTGGAGCCGTCGCACTGGGTACTGTACATGTTATTTTAGTAGTATTTATTTTATTTTATTTTTATTTGTATGTTTTGTTTATTTGGTGATGAGTACCGTTAGCATTCCGGCGTCTTCCTGACTGATGCAGAGAGATTGATGCAGGACCGGATGCTGAATAAGGGATTAAGGTAGAAAGAAAAGAAAAAGAAAATGTGAGAATGCCGTCTTTGTTTTTCATTTAAGTTGTTTAAATTATTGAAGTTTATAGACATAAACTTCTTTTTGGTATTTACACGTCTTTTGTAACCAATGATGTTTTTTATACCAGTTTTAGCCTTTATTTTGTTGTGAAATATTTATATAATTAAATATCTATCCTTATTCATTAGATGCTCACACAAAATCATGTTGTTATGGAAACGTGCATTGTTCCCACAAACCAAAAGTAACAAACGCTGCCCAGCCATTTCTTTTCATTTTGTTTTCCTTCTTTTTAACCCTTTCATTTTTTTGTGTTCTATAGTTTTGTCTACACTGTAATGCTTTAGTACTATGACGGTTTGGTTGTGCGTTTTGGATCTTCAGGATCTTTGCAAAATGCCTGTCTTAATTTATGGAAAAGAGAAAATCAGTATGCATTACTTCTAAAATGTAGGGAGAAGTTGTTCATGGCACATTCCATTGGTTTCTGTTGATTTGCCTTCTAATACTGTTAAATACTGTAAAATATGACTGTTTAGTGCCAGAGTTCACTTATTTAGTTGTAACAGGGTAGCAAAGGGTAGATCTTTGAATACTTTTTTATGCAGTAAGTTTTTATTTTTTCTTTGATAAGAGAACGGTTGCTGGGATTTTTTTTATAGATATGCTAAAAATAAAATGAGACTAAAGATATGATAAATAAAGTCTTCTTGTTTCATTTTTCTTTTTACTTCCAGCAGGCAGGGAATTATTTTTAAAAATGTCAACAAGAATAAGAACATGCAATACAAAAAATGTCATCACATTCTGGAACAATTGTTCTCAGAATGCGATGTCAGTCTATATTCACTTTGAAATGTTTCTATAAGCCATTTAAGTATGTGTGTGTGTGTATATATATATATATATATATACTGTATATATATATATATACTGTATATATGTGTGTATATATATATATATATATATATATATATATATATACACACACACACATACATAAATTCAGAGAGAGGGTCTGAGCCAATTTATTCAGAAAGTGAGTGTGTTCATGTTGCTTTAAATGTGTTTAAACTGTTGCTGAATCACAGATTCATGCTGCTAATTATATACCCTGTAATACATTATGTTTAATGTTTACAATGTCAAGCCAAAAAGAAGAATTACCTGTGTCAACATATTTTTGGTCATTTTATAAAAATATTTTTTATTAAATAGCAACATCATGCCAAAAAAAATAGTTCATGACTTTGTTTCGCTGGACCAGATGCTTTCACATCTTTTTTTGGTTGAATGGCCTGACAGTGTGGAGTTAGCATGTTCTCCAGGTGACTGCATGAGTATCTTCAAGAACTGCTGGCTTCCTGTGAAACATTTAAAGCATGTAAGATGAAGATCATTTGAGTATGAATGTGTTTTTATTAAGGATGACGTTGTTGTTAAAAGGATAAATACTCTGCATTATTGTTCATTCATTAAGCAATTTGAGCTGTGGGCGGCACGGTGGCTTAGTGGTTAGCACGTTCGCCTTTCAGCACTAGGGATTCCCGGTTCGAATCCCCATCTGGGTGGAGTTTCCATGTTCTCCCCGTGTCCGCGTGGGTTTCCTCCGGGTTCTCCGGTTTCCTCCCACAGTCCAAAACATGGATCAAGTCAATTGAATTCTCCAAATTGCCCCCTATAGAGTGTGTCTGTGTGAGTGAGTGTGTGCCCAGCGATAGATTGGCGCCCTGTCCTGGGTCTATCTGCCCAGCGCCCGAGACGTTCTCCCTTGGATGGGCATGGGGAACCCCACCGCGACCCTAATAGAGGATAAAGCGGGAGATAATGAATGAATGAATGAATTTGAGCTGTAGCTGCATTTAAGATTTAACAATACCCGCCACTCGCCACTGGATGGCACTGTGGCTCCATGAATATGTAAAGTATCCACAACGCACAGTCTTAACGCTTTTCCTTGAAAACTGATTTCAGTTTAGTCGTCTTTCAGCTTCCACGATGCAAAACAAAATATTATTCTTGACTTTATTTCAATAATAAACGTTCAGAAGAGCCTTTCATGTGTGGGTCGAGTGTATTTAAATATAAAGCTGTACTCTGTGCTTCCAGCTGTTTACTGTAGCCTCACTTTTCGAGACATGACCGACATCACAGACAGCCGCTTCATTTGAATATTCATAAAAACTAAATTCCATTTTCTAACGATTTGGAGTAAAATGTATATTCAGCGACGCCACATTGAGCGTTTGATAAATGGAAAGGCCTAAAAGTATTGAAGTGTTTGTTGATTGTGCGACTCGAAGCTTGTAAGGCGTTCAGTGCGGAATGTCAATCCGGTTCCAGCTCCACCTTCCCGCCTCTCCTCACCATCAGGTTCTAATTGCGTGGGGAAGTCAACGCCACGCTCAGGTGGAGAGGGTGGCAAGTGAAGCATGAATATCAATCTCCCACATCAGTGTCGTCGAAATGACTTTGACGACGCCTAAGTGCCCTAATTATCCGGGGCCACTCAGGAGGCCTCTTCATTCACAGCAGCCGC
This sequence comes from Corydoras maculifer, assembly GCA_019802435.1. Classification (NCBI taxonomy): domain Eukaryota; kingdom Metazoa; phylum Chordata; class Actinopteri; order Siluriformes; family Callichthyidae; genus Corydoras; species Corydoras maculifer. The sequence continues at coordinate 2,212,450 of JAFMOD010000670.1, forward strand.
GGAGCTCACTGATCAAAGTCAGTGGGTTAAGTCACGTGATCCAGCCTCTATTATTTTTCTTTTTCTTTACCAATTTGTCCAAAGCGGGCGGCATGGTGGCTTAGTGGTTAGAATGTTCTCCTCTCAGCACTAGGGATTCCTGGTTCGAATCCCCATCTGGGTGGAGTTTCCATGTTCTCCCCATGTCCGCGTGGGTTTCCTCCGGGTTCTCCGGTTTCCTCCCACAGTCCAAAAACATGGATCAAGTCAATTGAGTTCTCCAAATTGCCCCACATAGAGTGTGTCTGTGTGTGTGAGTGTGTGCCCAGCGATGGATTGGTGCCCTGTCCTGGGTGTATCTGCCCAGGATCTCCCCTGGATGGGCATGGGGAACCCCCCGCGACCCTAATATAGGATAAAGCGGAAGATAATGAATGAATGAATACCATACTTTCCAACGGTCATATAAACCATTTTAATATCGGACTTCTGCCTCTGGTACATGTTTCATAATTTAGTCCCGTGGTATTCAAAGTATGGAGCATGCTCATCTAGTGGGACACCAGTTGTGCAGCAGTTAATACTTCCACCTTACAGCAGGAAGGTCCCAGGATCGATTTTGTACACACCTTATTTTTGCGCCACTTATTGTCCATGTTAACAGTTCTAATTACTGTAAAGATGGATTTTGATCTGTTTGTGGACTACAGCGCATACAGCGTTAGTCCCCTTTTCTCCGTTCTAATGATCAGGTCCCCAATAGTACAACCACAGAGGGGGCATTATTTGGTTGGTGCATTATTCTCATTCCAGCATTGTCACAAAGGTATGTAAATGAAACTACTGCTGCACTAACCCCCCCCCCCCACACACACACACACACATCAAAAACAAGAAAACAGATGTACTACAGTCTGTAATTGTAAAACTACAAGTCCATCTATATGAAAGTGGAGGAAATAGATAAACTCTTGTAGCAAACTCTTAATTGTTACTGTACATCTGTACAAAATCACAAAATATGTAATACAGGAATTGGATCAGGATGAAGACCATGGTACTGTTACTAGTGAATTAACACTAGTAGAGCAAGTTATTGAAGGTGGATACCAGCACCATTACATTCACAAAATGTAAACTGTGAAAAGAAATAAATTGAAAAGCTCCAGTTTTAGTTCTGTTTAGATCAGTATGCTACCACAACTCTGGGCTTTCAGGCTTTTTCAGACCTGGGTGGAATTTAGCAGGGTAAGCAGAGCTAATGAAACACATAAGAGCATTTTCTTTTAGATGCAAAGCAAACACAAAGGTAGTATTGCCTGGTGAAATATAATTGTAGAAGTATGTATATGTATGTGTGTGTGTGTGTGTGTGTGTGTTTCATCCTAATAGAAGTTAGGCTAATGATTTCCTTGAAACATTTTCCTTTAAGGATGTAATGGCTTTAATGGTTTTCAAGAGTCAGCCAATTTATTACCAATTCCGGATTTGTTCGGTTAATTGTTACTGTTTACTGGTGTGATCTTGATGACCGTGCATGCAACACTTAATCAGTTCTTTCCTGGTTGCTGGTGCAAAATGTTGAATCACTGCAGGCACAACTATTACAGATATTCATTAAATTTATTTAACCACAGGCTATTACCACCAGACTCGTGAAGGAGCCCATTGAGTCCCATTAGGAAACCATTGAACACATCTAAAATTGGATGCAGGTCACCTGTCTGACCATTAGTAGCATTTACCTTGTGCAGTCAACCCATTTAGACCAAATACACGAAAAAATCCTATTACAAAAGTCAGAAAACAACTTATAATGCTCTTCATATTTATTCCTCCCACAGCTGCATTAATATTGCAAAATTATCAATTTATTGCAGTCAGGTAAGTAGTAAGTATATATATATATATATATATATATATATATATATATATATATATATATATATATATATATATATATATATATATATATATATATATATACACACATTGTAATAGTTTTTTTATGTCTTTTAAACATTAAAGAGTTTGAAACCAAATCTTTAAAAAACACTTTTTTACATCCATTAATTCCACTTCTTTTTAATGCAGTTCTAAAACAATAAATCTTGCAAAGTAAGATTTTGTAATCTCTGTCTCTGATTAATAAATTAAAAGCCTGTGTTCATTTGTTATTGATTCCACAAACCTTTCACAAAGTCTCTGCTGGTTGGCCTCGCTTACTCCACACAACTGATTTTTTATGTGAATAAACAAACTTTAACAATAAACAATGTTAATACTGCAATATGAAGAAAAAGAATTAAATATGTAAGTAGTGAAAAACGGATGCAGAGGCGAGTGTCTTTAGCAGTCTTTCAGACTCTATCATTTTCTATCAGAATTAATTTGTTTTTTACAAAAAATGATTTGAAATGAGAAGGAAAATACTTATGTTTTCTGGTGTGTTTCATCATGATTTTTTTAGAAACAGAAACATAGTTATTTTTTAGTAATCCATAAAATGTCACGATTCAGTCCACCTTGTAAGCAGGGAGACTCAGGCCATGTTATGAGGCTTTGAAGCACAGCATAATTAGTTGTGTAGCAGAGATAATTAGCAGTCTAGCTTTAAAGTAAATAGACTGAACACTGCATGCTCCTGACCATACACGAGGCTTCTCCGCAAGGCAGAGTCTAATTACAGCATCAAATGGGGACACATACACAAACCCTATGGTGGAGGAGAGTGTATATGTGAGATGTTGGTTAGCAAAGCCTGTTCTTTTATGCAGTCTGCAGGTAGTGAATTTTATTTTCAATTTGAATTTAAATCAATAATAGTAAATAATTATAATTTCAATAAAACTCCAAAGAAAGCTGACATTAAAATGGTTTAAAAAATACCATACAATTAATATCAAGCAAACAAATTGTTGTCTCTGGAATGCAGGCCTAACTTAATATAAACTGATGTGTATTTATAATGTTTTATAATGAATTTAAACCTCAATACAATAATATAATTAATCAGCATCGAGCTAAATAACAGTTTTTAACATTACCAAACTGGGCTCTCTATTATATTAACTGCCCTTAACATAATGGTGCCTGACTTCACATCCCAACACCCCATTTGGCTGAGTGATGAAATAAAATGAAAGCTTTGTCTGTAAATCTTGCTCGGTCTATTGTCTTAGACAAAAACTGTTATAAACATAAGAAAAATCCCTCTGTAGTCTTCCTGTAAGTGCTACATCTCCACAGGCTTCAAATGTCAATCTCGGTTTCCCTGATTCAGTTCACACAAGGGTCCATTCTGCCAGTCTTAAGTCAGATTTCTTCCCATGCTAAAATTGGCAGGAGCCCTTCATTAGAGTGCACTGCCTTATCTGTGATAGCAAGGGCCAACAACCTGCTTTATCCTGATGAATTTGGAAAATATCCATCCTGTCAATGAACCCAGTCACTTTGCATGTGATGGTGTTATAGACAGAACTTCAACATGTTATTTATATATATATATATATATATATATATATATATATATATAAATATATATGTATAATATATATTCATTCATTCATTATCTTCCACTTCATCCTATATTAGGGTCGCAGTCGGGTTCCCCATGCCCATCCAGGGGAGAATTTGGGCACTGGGTAGATACACCCAGGACAGGGCGCCAATCTATCGCTGGGCACACACTCACACAGACGCGCACGCATACACACTCTATATGGGGCAATTTGGAGAACTCAATTGAGTTGATCCATGTTTTTGGACCGTGGGAGGACACCGGAGAACCTGGAGGAAACCCACGCAGACACGGGGAGAACATGAAAACTCCATCCAGATGGGGATTTGAATATATTTATATATATATATATATATATATATATATATATATATATATATATATATATATATATATATATATATATATATATATATATATTGACTGTCTCCTCTCTCACTCTACTGTCTGCAAAAATGACTGATTAACAGCGAATAAAACACTCTTATGAGAATTGATCCCGGGACTAAAAGAAAAGGGACAATGGCAATTAAATTGCATAGTTACAAAAGATAATTACCTGGAATGTTATCTGACCATCTTCTGCACTTCTCTTCATTTCAAAGTGGTTTATTGGATGTCTGCTTTATTGACTTGGTTCGTTGAAAAAGTATGCTTGTGTAAGTGTGTGTTCGTACAGATGCTTTTCATCCACACAAAACCAATCGTTTGTTAGTGTCAAGTGGTAAATTGCAGTTATACTGTTTAACTGTCGTTTTAGGATCAAGCACCTTTATTTCAACTTACTGGACCATTTTCAATTTAGTGACTTCAACTGGTGGAGTGGCAGATAGCAACCAACTGAATATGTCTTCCACTGCTTCTATGAACAGCAGTAAAGTGTGAGTTCTGAACAAACCTGCAACATGGCAGCTATGGAGGGTGACTTGCTTGCATGTAAGTGATTAATTTATTTAAACCTCAATAAAATTTTTTGAACAAGCCAGTCCTAAAAAAACACAAGCCATTTTCAACCATAAACATTACCGTATATGTTTCTTAATCATTAGTAAATTCACCAAAGAATCATCTATGAATTCACATAATGTTTTTTATCAATAAGAAGTCATTAAGCAGAAATGTCTAATACAACTGTATAATTTTATTATTTTAACTCCTACATGGCAGGACAAAATGTAACTATGTAAAAGCACTGGAGATGACAGGATTAGGTCCTTGCTGATACTATACTTATATTTTGTATTATTTTGTTCAAAATGTTTATTTATTTTATCTTCTGGTTCTAATTGCTAATGTGCAGCAAACCCAATGCCTGGACTTCCAGCCTTCCGGCCTTCCAGAGGCAGCAGGTTGGGCAGCAGTGTGCATGTGGGCGATAGAATGGGCTCTTGAAATGGACTCTAGTAGGAGGTAGAGTAATTTATATGCTGAAAGTCTGAGGTCCACTGCCTGTGGGAGTAGGTGAGAAAGTGTATGTGTGAGAGGGAAGAAGGCAGCATAAATATTAATACAATTTTTAAATGGCTATCTGAAAATAATGTTAAACACACTTCAAATAAATGACAAAAATTTGCCTTTAATTTAGGCACATAAGGTGTTTTTGTGAAAACATATATTATGTTCATGCATGATAAGTCTACCCTAAGTTTCTATACGACCAGTATGTATACTATCCACAGAACTGTTTCTGTAAGTCAAAAGTGACAGAGACACTGAACATTTGACATACTTTTTCTTCCAATTGTAAATGCAGTTTGTTAAATATTATTAATATTACTCTTCTAAATTTTAAATAATTAAGACACAATACAAATCTTGGATCTGTTTAAATAGTCATTGACCACCTTGATTCTTGATAGACTGGGAGTCAGAACACGTGCACAGCAGGATGCTCCTCTGAGTATTCTACCCTAGTGGCCTGTCTAGACTGGACCTGCTGTGCCCTGTTTCTCTATCAGCACTGTACAGCCTTTAGAAATCAATCTTATGGCTGTCACCACTGGCACTGCACCAGCTTCCTAACAGATCTATTATGAAGGAGAGAAAGAATGCCAGTAGAAGTGTAAAGCTAAGCAAAAAGATAGGCAGTTCTGCAAATGTGTTAAAACATTACATCTAGTGTTCATTAATAATCCAGCTCTAGTCAGCCATCTAGGGTTTCTAGAAGCAGATATGCAGTATGTGTTGTTTCACATGAAAGTCTCAAAGTTAAAGAAAATAATGCTTTATTAAGCGTTAAAGCTGTCTGAGTTGGAATTTTTCCTTTATAATAAATAAATAGCTTTATGATTTTATCTTTGTGTACAGATAGTGTCCTTGTTTAAACATTTTCCCAACAAATCAATGCAGAAATTTTGTGAGCAGCAGGTGGTTCTGGTTTGAGAAGCTTATTTTCTTAATTTTTACTAAATTAGATTTTTTTGTTGTTTGGCTTAAAAGCATAAAAATGATTAAATTGGGTCTCCCCCCTTTCCCCAAGTGTAAATGCTGTTAAAATAATTAAAATGCAAAGCCTAGTTTTAAAAATGAATGTTTAAAAAAGTTATAATGAACATATTGTTATGTGTATGAAAAATGATCCAGGTAAGACTTCAAATAATTGATTTGAATTACTAATCCATGGTTATTATTATGTTTCACTACTTTTTTTTGACACTTTTGGGTTATCTGCAAATAATAATAATAATTAGCAAGTGCAATCTTTGCACATTCATAGCTGATGCAAGACTTTTTTTTAACAGTCTAAAGTCACACTAAGACAAACCAGGACTGCAGACAGATCAACCAAGCATACATGCTGTGTCTGTGAATTCATACCATTGTAGCCCATGAGCCCCATTTATTTTTCTCAGATTGGTTTGTGGAATTAAAAAACTTCTACATGAAACTGACCACATGGCCATATTACATATTTGCCTTTCTGACCACTTTAGATCACCCCAGACCTTGCTAGCATTTCTGTATAGAACTGATGTATATTTGTCTCTTTAAATAATAAAGTGTCAGTTGTCATTTCTTAATGTACTCCTGGTCTGTGTTAAGTGACAATGGATTTCCAAAATACGTGGCAGCCTATGGTTCTATTTATCACACTGGCAATGACAGCCTGAAAATCAGGTCACATATATTCAACAAGGGTTTCCTGTCTTCCCCTACATGGACTGAGATTACCCCATATTCCCTGACTTATTTTGACAATTTTATGTATGTTAGATAAAACGTACAATCTTTGCACACAATTCAAACAATTCCCAAATGTACATTGGTGACCATATTTGCTTGCCATGACTGAGCCTTTGGTAGCTGCTCCTTAATGATATGCTCACCTGTTACCAATAGTGGAATGCTTTTTACTCAACAGTTTAGAGGGTGTTGTATGCATCAAGTTGAAAATAGGATTATATTTGAGAAATACAATCACATTACTGAATGTGTTTCTTTTGTCTTTTGTTAATTTGTTATTTGCAAATATGTTATTTTGTCATTTAAATAGTTTGGAATACAGAAATAAATCCACAAATTCAATGAGGTTCCATTTTTCCTCACCATTGTTACAGCATAATTATCATACTTACCAATTTAACAGTTTCTACAGCCACAACCTTCACAACAAATCTTACTTAATCATTAATACAGTAGGACATTGCTTCTCACATCAAGGTTCAGTTCATCATATGTTTCTCTAAGTGTTAGTACTATAGTCTTCTGTTTTTAAATTGGCCCCCAAACACAAAGCTATTTCAGACACTTTTATTGGCAGACAGAATGTGATAGAAAAGAAATTATTTGTTATGACTTTGCAACTCCCACCAAGCTCTCACTCTCTTTGTTTATTTCATTCTTGCCTCTCCAGGAGATGTAGTGTTGAAATGGGAGCTTGAGAAAACACATGACAGTCAAACACAAAACTCTGTTACTGTAATGGATTTTCTATATTTATGGATGAATCTATATTTAATGCAACTGAAAAACGATTATATTTAAAGAACCAGAATATGGAATAAGTGTTGCAACTTTCTCTCTGCTTTTTTCCACAAACAAAATTGTTTTGTAGCTGCAACTTTTAAATTATGCTTCTGTATTCATGTCAAATTCCCATTGCTCATGTTTCTTGGGTGGTCTGAAGCCGAGCGAGGTGCGGGGAATAGAAACACCATATCTCATCCTCTGTAACGTAACATTCAGAAAAAAAGCAGAGCAGGAAAAAAAACACCAAAAGCACAGCACCTAACGGTCTGAAAATAGACTTCCTCATTATGCAAAGATGAGAATGATTCCCTGCTTGTTGATAACTCCCTCCGGCTAACTTCTGCCTGTTTTCAATGAGACTGCACAAAAAACTTCACAGAGCGGCCCTATTGTTCTCACACAACAAAGCAAACAAAGTCAGATTAAAACCAGTAAATATAAAGTATTTACTGTAGATTTATTGGTGACTTACAGACAGCAGTTGTGTCTATTTCCAGAATATCTATTATAATAATACCATTATAGTAGTAATGGTAGTAAGGGTTAACATCACCCCAATTCTAAATTTATTAAAATGAAGAAAGAGTAAATTATTTTATAGGGGTTTATGGATATAGGGGTAAAGTTCTCGAACAATTCTGACCAGTTTTAATCAAGCCACAATATTTAGTACTGAAGCTGTTCTGAAATAAAAATACACCCTGCATGTAACAGAAAGCAGACATGTCCCAAGGTGTGTTTTATAATACACAGCTCATATTCAATATCACATCAGCTAAGAAAAACATTTATTAATCTGAAATATTTTTAATTTTAGAGCCCCTGCAGCAGTAGTGTTATTATGGCATCACCCCTATTGGAGCGTCATATTTAGTTACTGTGTTGGAAACCACATAAGCAATCTATTTAAGATTACTAAACAGCTCTGCATAGCCTGAGGGAGATGTGTAATGCAGTGTGTAAGTGCCCTTTAATTTTCAGCTACATTAGCTCATAGTGCAAAACTAAAGAATTTTGGACACTGAATGTCAAGCCTGGTTCGACTCCATTTGTGACAAGTAAAAATATATGTAAATTGAATTTGTGGCCAAGCTATTTCATTAACAACCAAAGTCAAATTGAACTTTTTCTTTCACTTTTCTTTTCATTTTTTTTGGCTTGAAACGTGGATATCATGCTTTTTTAACCTTTAAGATTCTGTCATTCTAGAGCCTCTGTTATTAACCTCCTGTCCACCCACACTAATGTGATGCTCCTGTGACTCTGTACAAACGTTTATACATTAGTTTATGTAAAAACTCTTTTGATGAAAGGCAAGAAAGGTCTCATATTTCTAGAATAAAACAGAAGCTCTCCCTTACATAACTAATAGCAGTGGTGTGAAGAATACAGAAGTGAATGTACACAATAACTTTTTAGTGTGTATAAGAAACGAAGTATATGATATATGATATATGTATATGAAAAGAAAATCAACAAAAGATTAAAAAATCAAACCAGCACCAGTCCATTACTGTGTGGATGAATTTTATAGAGAAAAATGTACTACTCTCATAATTCCAATAAACCTTTACAAACTACACTTCATTGTAAAAACCTTCTGACTAATGACCTTGTTTAAATTCTTTTTTGGCAGCCACACAGTTATCAGGCCAAGAGCATTGAGATGAGACATTTGTGATATTGCATCTTTGACAGCCTCAAAACAACTCACATAAAAGGACTGATGTCCAATTTAGTCAGGCATTAAAATGACAGCTGCATTTAGGTGTTACAGCATTAGTGATTATGATCAACAGCTGCCTCTATTTCCAGATAATAAAATAAAAAAAAAAGCTTTTTATATCAGTTTTTATATTTATTTTGCTTACTGTGCTTGCACACAAAGGAATTAGTCATCCACATTTAACCTATTATTGCAATGAAACACTCACATACACACACACTGGTGAAGTAAGTAGGAGTGGGCAGCCCTGTACATGGCACTCGGGGACCAATTGGGGTTAGGTGCCCTGCCCAAGGGCACTTCAGCCATAGTACTCGTGGGACCGGAAATCGAACAGGGGACCTTCAGGTTGCAAGGCTGGTTTCCTTAACCACAAACCACCGACATGCATTTTTTCTGTTTTCACTATCATCCAGGTCAAATTTGATGTTTTATTATTATTATTATTTTCCAGCATGTTTCATTCAGGCAAAAATAAGCACTGGATATTAAAATGAGCAGAAGATTGTTATCAGAAAAATATATGCAAAGCTGTAACTTCACATTAAAATGGCATAATGATATAAATAGTTTATATGTAAACTTTCTGTAGATGCTGACATAAGTACAGTGAAAAGCTGCCATATGCAGCTGTGGCTCTTTAAGCGTAGTTACTAATTTTAGTAAATAACATGGCAGGTGTCATAATATGTAATAGCTGTCACTTAATATTTAATAGCTGTTAATACTTAAGCTAGCTAAAGTTCTTTTGCTTTTATATAAATATTAAGATATTGTCCTTTTTGACAGCTTTAAACAAATCTATATCAGTGTTATGGCAAGGGGTTGTAGTAAATGACTTAAACACATCACATTATTCCACTATTCAACACACACACACACACACACACACACACACACACACACACACACGTATGTGTGTGTGTATATATATATATATATATATATATATATATATATATATATATATATATATATATATATATATACAACTGGCTGAGCGTTGAAAAATGTCAGACCACTATTACTGCATATCAAACCAAATTTGGTAGCAAATTTCAATTATAATTGTTGCTTAAGGCTTGTTTTGGTTATGTGTGTAATGTACTTTAACTTGTTTTGTTTTTCTATTTGACAGTCAGAGTTACCTTCATGAAAAGGCCAACTGGAAAGCCTGGAGCTAGCAATATGGCGCAAGTGTTTCATTACTGAATGAAATCGAGCCCTTTGCTGGAATAGTGTAAATAGGTCAGTAATCAAACTGGAGTGTACTGATGTTTGTTTGTGATGGTTTTCTGCTTTGTTAATGCTCATTACTCTACTGCAATGAGTTATTGTATAGTGTAAAGAAAATTTAATGACTAGGTTCATAAAATTTGTATTATTTCTGTACAGTATACATTTTTGTGGTTTTATATAAATTAAAATGTTGGTGTGTCTGCATGGGTTTCTTGCTGGAGTGCCATAAACTTCCAGAAGTCCAAAATATGCATAAATAAAGGCCCTTGACCCCATTACTCAAACAAGACCTGTTGATTTGGAGCCGCAACCTTAGCTTTTTCCAATACATTTAGAATAAGTCAGAATGACGAGCCAGAGCCTCTCATCCAACATCAGTATCAGATCTCACAAATAAATGGTCTTTGCATTAACGTAAAAATCTGGCTACAAATTCTTCTCAGAATAGTTGAAACTATTATAGCTGCAAATGAAAACTAATCTCTTGTAGTTTTAGAAGCAGATGTCCCACTTTTTTTTTCAAGAGATGTTTTTCTTATATACTGTTTATTGTGCTGATTGATTTGAAACCAGAGCAATAATTCATTAATTCATTAATTGATTGTATGGTTCTGGAAAAAACAGTAAAACAATGTCTTTAATAAAGCTGTATCATAACAGAGACACGCTGTAGCCCAGAGTGGTGATTTAATTCATTATTAAACAAAATGACATACTTTTTGGCTTTAGTACAGAATTTAAACTTATTTACTAAAAATGCCCACAGTTTTTTATTTATTTTTTAATTTTTTTACATTTTACATTTGTTTGCCTTATAGTGAAGAACTTTCTATAATCATGGCCCTCAGTGAGCTAATGGCATGGCAGCAGTGAGCTAATATACACACAGCAAACACCTCTCCATCAAAGCAAGCAGTCCCCACAGGAAACATAAATTATGAAGCATGCACATTTTCTCATTTCTCATTGTCCACAACATGAAGCTCCACATGTCTTGCAAATTACAGTCAGATGCTTCAGGCTGCAAGTGGAGTCTCTTAATGCAAGCACCCACAGGCACTCAGCCGTACATTGTGACTACAACATGGAGCTATGATCATGGGTCAGTGTGGGATGCTAGATAGTGCTATTTAAAACAAAAATCCATGACAAAAATAGTACTTGGTGATTAAGTGATATTTGCTTTAATGTATTTAAGTATGTGGCCAAATCCAATTTTGTAAAATTGCCAAAAATTGTGCGTGTCCAGGATAAACAGTCAAATCCCTCATATGCTTACCCAAGTTCATGAGGTAGATACTGAAAAGGCTTATATGTGTGTATCACCAAAAAAGTGAAATGTTACAATTATAGGAAAGAAACAACAAAGATAAAATAATGACAGCATATAGGCAATTTTCCTAATAGGTATGCTTCTGATGTAATATTATATTTTAACAGCCTGTTGTTTGAATAATATTGTTTGCACTAAAGGAAACACTTTCACAACATGAGAAGTACATGAGATTTTCCTGGTCCCATTATCTCTGATTTCTCCTGGAGAAAGTTAATTTAATGAGCATTATCAGCAGCTAATGGGAATTATAATGAGTCAGATGAAGAAGATTATCTCTGCATAATTGGTGAAATGTGTCAGCCTCAATTAAAAATGATGTGTTCTAGGAAGAGGCTCTGGGCACACTGGCTGAGGCGGGAGACTCTTGGCTCCATGGCTTGATGTGTTTTATTAAATTTGAATGCGGCACAGTAAAGTGCCTGAAAACAGGCCCAATGCATGTAGGCATGTAGCATCTTTATTAATGTTCGAAACATGCCAGGGTTCGTATGTGATTGTGACTTACACGGTTGGAGGGGATTACATGTTGGAAAATTTAGAGTGAAAGAATAAATGTTTTGAGCCCCTGATTCAAGCCAATATTTATTTTCCATTTTAGATATTTCTAAGCAATAGTTGCTGAATATGCAAAGTCCATTGCAGGTGTAACCACATTAACCGTTTTTATCATATCAAGTTTATATTTGTGGCATTCCCTCAGTCACTACTTTGATTTATAGCTATGAATCATATTTCCATAAGGCTTTATGCCAATGCAGATAATGCCTTTAAGCCTTAAATCTCCTTTGCTTTAGGTTATTTATCAAGCTCAACTTATTTACAGGTGCATATTTGTTTTGCAGTTATCTCAACATGACCGAATAAAGCAATGGTTTACACAATATATCACTGAGCTGAGCTTATGTTAAATAAGTCATGATAATTTGGCTAATTATAACTAAAAACAAATCAATTTAATTTTTACATATATTTCCTGAGAGAAGCATCATCTGAAAAGAGAAAAAGAAAGAAGTCCTATTTTTTTTAATAGTTCACAAAAAATAGTATTTCATTTTAGCTATCAACTTTTACAAAGTACTAAACCAACCAAAGTATATGTGTGCATTCAGGAAAGGATATCTGGATTAACCAAGGCCTGCACTTGTAAAATGTAAAAGAACAGAGCAGTCAATATTCACTGATTAATGATAATGGCATGCAAGCCAAGGGGATAATCTTTTAAAGCTCTTTTTATCTCAAGACCAATTGACTCCAATAAGGACAGAAATAAAACTATAAAAGTAAAGCCTTTGAGCATGTAAACAGTCTTTATTCAGTAACGTGGTTTTGAAATTCAAAGGTATTAATTAACATGTTAATTGCACATGGTAAGGATAGGTCCATTTTTTGCTGTAACAGAGAGCAGAAGCATTTATTTGCTATAAATTAGCTACAAATACGTATCTTTTTAAAATAAGCCAATAATTAACCTTTTGAAACATTTTCCGTGCATTGTCTTTTGCTTTTATTTATCAGTATAAAACATCTGAGACTCCATCTCAGATACAGAAGTCTGACTTAACCCCAAAATGTCTGATTTGTAAAAGCCACAGATAATTTATGCATGCTCATGAATTTAGTTATTTGGCTGTATGGGAATTATTTAGGCTATTTGACATAAAGCAGGTTGGGAATTGAAACGAGGAAAATGGTGCCGATTATCTGAGTGTCATCCTATGAGCCAGGTTCTAAGGATTAGCGGCCCTGAAGGATGCTTCAAAAGTCATGATGGGATATGTTTCTCTTCTCATAATCCCCTTTATACTTGGCTGGATTCATGGCTGGCAAGGTTTTTATCACAGCTCATTGACTGATGAGTGTCTTACGGCTCTTGATTCAGTTTATTTCAGGTAACATTTTATGCTGCTGCTCCTTCCAGTCAACGTAGGAACTGACATTAGCTTTCATATGTCAGTTATGTAATTTATGTAATCACAGTTTTACATTGCGTGGCAACACTCAAGCTACTTTTATTTATTGTCTTGGTAGTGATAGCTTTGTATTTTGCACCCAAAAGCACTACTATCAGTATCCTCTGCATACCTAAAAATAATTATTATATATATAGGGTGGCATGGTGGCTTAGTGGTTAGCACGTTTGCCTCTCAGTGCTAGGGATTCTCAGTGCTAGGGATTCTCGGTTCGAATCCTTATCTGGGTGGAGTTTCCATGTTCTCCCCGTGTCCGCGTGGGTTTCTTCTGGGTTCTCCAGTTTCCTCCCGCAGTCCAAAAACATGGATTAATTCAATTGAGTTCTCCAAATTGCAGCATATAGAGTGTGTCTGTGTAAGTGAGTGTGTGCCCAGTGATAGACTGGCACCCTGTCCTGGGAGTATCTGCTCAGTGCCCAAAACTTTCTCCACTGGATGGGCATGGGGAACCCCCCCGCGACCCTAATAGAGGATAAAGCGGAAGATAATGGATGAATATATAATAAATATAAATAATTAACCAGCGTCTCTACTAAAGTTATCATATTTACCTATTGCTTTTTAAGCCATATTAATTATTCAGAACTTAACTCAAAACTTCGAGAGTATTTATTCTGATTACTCTGTATTTTGTAGGGAGCGGTAGGTCAGTGGTTGGGGCGTTGGGCTATCAATCTGAATGTTGTGGGTTCAAATCCCAAATCCCACTGAAGTTACCAATGTGGGTCCTTGAGCAAGACCCTTAACCCTCGTTGCTCCAGGGATGTTGTGATTAACCCTGTGATCACCTTGTAAGTCGCTTTGGATAAAAGCGTCCAATAAATGACCAAATGTAATGCAAATGTAAATGTACTCAAAGTGCTACAGTTTTTTTTTCTCATGCTGCCTCTAGATGGCAGTAAAAACACAAAGGCAGTGGCCTCTGAACTACAACAGCAAAAGAAGTTTACTAACAAGAAACGTGAGTCTTAATAGGAATCGGAACCTGCAACCTGCGATCAGAACAGAGAAGGCTGATCGATCAGCACATGCATGCAGGAGAGAGCGGAGGCTGCAAGCTGCAAAGTGAGGAATCCGAAGGTTTATGTTTATTTAAGCAACAGGAAAGGACCATAAGACAGGCGGAAGAAAACAAAGGAGACGACGAACGTGACGTCACAACAGGTGATCCAAATAAACATAAGAAACAAAATAATGATGCAGCAAACAAATAAAAACTAAGCCACCAGGACGCACTGTCGCGCAGCAGAATCGCGCTCTGCAGTTATACAGGTGTAAATATAGTTCCATGTGGTTTATTAAATGTGCTTACTGTGCTTACTGTCTCATTACAAATGACATACAAATGACATACCCCTAAAAAATAAATAATTCAACAATCTGTTGCATTAAACAAATGTCAGTGTAACACACAAAAAGAAGAATGTCGTGTTTTATATGCTGGTTTGCATAATATTTAACAACTACAAACGGGCAAAAAGAAAGAAATTAGATAATACATAAATAAATGAAAAGGTTTGGTGAACACCACACTGATAAGGATATTATCAAAACATATTTGCAATTTTAAAATGGGTTTATTGTTAAATAAATGCAATAAATCCAGTCAATTTACATTTGTGGAAAGTTGAGTGTCTAACGTGGGAATAGATTGGGAATTTCAATATTTGTTAATTTATGTGAACTGTTTTTGAGTTATTTTAATATAAATTAAGGACACAACATCAATGAACCTGTTAAAGAAAACATAGTGTTAGCATTGCAGTTCTATCAATACATAGTCCAACTGCTAAAGTAAGAAATGTAGTTCACTTTAGCCTAACTGTGGTGTTTTGCTGTTTTAGTGTCATAGCTTCCATGGGGATGTTGTTATTGTGTTTGTGTTCTGATGGTTGGGTGAGCAATTCTGGTTATGTATGTAGAGATGCATTTGTGTAAAATCTTGACAGTCTGCCTGTAAGAGTCCCCTGAGCACAGTACAAAAACAGAGATATCTATGCTCATTATCTTACTTTTTAACATTTGTTTGCACTTTTGGTCCTTGACTTTTATTTCTCCCGTGTGGAGATCTCCCTCTCTTCATAGGAGGTGATTTACTTTCTTAAACCACTCCTGCTGACTCTCAACACTATTCATAATGTGATTATTCATAATGTTATTTTGCATCTTTGAGAATCACCTGAATACAAAACTCTTAAGAACGCACTGTTCCCTCTTTCTCTTACTTTGGATTTAAAAATAAAAACATGTCATTAAGGAAGACAGCCAATAATTATCAGTTAATTGTGCTTCAGATAATTTTGTCTCCTAAACATTAATAACATTCTTACTTTTTCTCATTTAACTGTTTAATTTTAACAGTCCAGCCATAAAATATATATTTGTCTATGTTAAATAGTCCTTGACATCATATTAACTCTCCAGTATTGAGCATGTGATTATCCAATACGTAGTTTTTCCATTAATTTGTTGGTTTTAAAGCCCAGGAGTGAGAAAGTTCTTTCTTTTGTGTTTTTTTATGTTACACTTCCAAATAGTCTCAGTGGAGGAAATCCCAGTAGGTCCGTTTGTGGAATAACATTCCAAATCACACACTGCATTGAATTACTATTTTGACAGACTCTTTATAAAATAGTTATTAGGCCTAATTTAAAACACAGGTCTGTATTACACTGGTGTATAATTCCTACAGGAGCACAGTAATTACATTTGGGTTCTTTCTCTGTTCTATAACCCAAGATCATATTTGTTTTTTTGGCAATTTTTTGTTCTCTAGGGTTCCCCTTCACCTCTTTTTGGTGCATTTTCTTTTTCTTACTTATTTGTTATATACATTTTTTATAACAATTTTTTTGATTAAATTGCAATTGAATTACTAATTTTCCACCATAGCATTAAAAATGAAACGCGCATAAAACTGTAGTTAAAAATTAATTGCATGCTAAATAAATTAATAAATGATTAAAAAGCATAGAATCTTTCAAGTATGAGCAAATATTTGTCATTTAGAAAGCAAAAATCATCTTTTTAAAAAAAATTTAAGTTTAAACCACGCAACAGATTGACTGTCCTCTGTGTTTCCAAAGAGATTGATAAGTCAGGGTCATTAGCGCTATATCTCTGCTAGCCCTGATGAACAATGGTGCTCTTGTTGCCTTCTCTTTGTCTTGTAACTGCAGCCTGGCTGTCTAATGACTTGCAGTACATTAATCTTTAGATCACACGCAAGCGACAACAGAGAAATGGTACAGAAAATGATTACAACCAATATATGTCTAACGTAGAACAACATAGTCGTGTGAAGAAGGAAAAGAAAATGACGTTCTTTGTTGCACATTTATGGAGGTTTGACTGGTACGGTATCATTAAAGGTGTGTTTGATAAATAAAGAACTGGATAACTGAATAAACTGAATAAACAAGTTCAAAAAGAACAGATGCATTAAATTAAATAAGAGAAAGTATTTAAAAAATCCTAAACAATTGCAATCCTTATATTAAAGGATTTTAAAAATGCACTTAATAAAAACCCGAAAACAGATGAAAAAAGAGTACTTGAACTTAAGAGTTCCTGTAGAAATTGGTTAAAGCAGCTACTTATCTACTTTCTAAAGTAAAGGTTAAGTGGCGAGGATAAGTATTTGATTTTCATAAAGTAATAAGAATGTCAAACAAATGAGATGCAAAAGGGGGAAACACTTTAAAATCCACATAGTAAAGCTATGTAGTCCATCGAATAATAAAGAAAGTTTAAAACATGATTTTATTAAAGGAATATTCAGTCTCTTACTGCATTTCTTCTTTCCTCTATTTATCTCTTTTTCAATACTCAGATCCAACCTGACTGCATTCTGTTATTCTTTTTTATTTAAATTTTTTTTTTACCAGGTTTCACTCAGTAACTGTTTATTTTATTGCTTTTTCATTAGTGCTAAATT
The DNA here is from genome assembly GCA_019802435.1 of Corydoras maculifer. NCBI lineage: Eukaryota > Metazoa > Chordata > Actinopteri > Siluriformes > Callichthyidae > Corydoras > Corydoras maculifer. The sequence goes on from JAFMOD010000670.1 coordinate 2,230,126, forward strand.
AAAGTAGCAGCAGTGAGGAGAATGGTGTGCAAAGGACCTGGACTTGAATCGTGTGTCAAGCAAAACACACACACACACACTCACATTGTGTTTAACTGTGTGATTGGCATATTATTGATAAATTGTTAGGCTTTAAAGAAAAAAAGGATATTCGCTAAGCCATAACAATCACATTGCAAAAGTTCTTCCTCTGTCCTATCTGATCTGTTATTGTCAAATACTGCAAGTGCTGAAGTTCCTGTTGATAGCACAGCAGTGACCATTTGACACCTCTAGGCTGCAGCCTGAGAAGCCAGCCCATCTGGGTACCCTGAGATTTGAACGGACAGTGTGATGGAAAGTCAGCTTGTCACCAACACTCCACAGCATTGGGGCTTGAATGACAGCTGATGGCTTGTATGAGCTGCCAGGAGGAGGGAAAGGGGAGTAATCTCATAGCCTCAGCCCTCATAGGCTTGTCTCCCCAAAGCCACTTTTGCCAAAGCGTGACAAGACAAGGAGCTGTCTTTGTACAAAGCATCTCTCTCTCTATGGCCCTGGATGATGTGCACTCATTTCTGAGCTGCTGTGACTGATTTGTCAAGATTCAATTGAAACAAATCTTGACATACAGTATTTTGGCCTTTTATAACTCTTTGATACAGTTTTCCAATTTATATCTCATTATACACACGAAAGTAAAACTTTTTCTGTAAACTGTTGACTGTTTAAGCTCTTAACACAGTTTTAACTGACTGGTATTTGTAGCTCGTTGACCATCTAATATTATGGGGGTATTTCTTCTAGGAAAAATGGTGCTGTCACACTGGTGCAGTGGTTAACACTCCCACTTGACTAAAAAGGTCCCGAACTCGTGGGTGGAGTGGCAAGTTTTTTTGTGGTGTATGCATGTTACCCGTATGTCTTTGTAATTAACCCTAGGTGCAAATATGTTAATGAATATGTGTCTGCTTTGTGATGGAATGGTGGCTTGTCTAGTCCTTGTCTTGTTTTTATTTTGTTCTTTCATATTGCAGTATATGGTGACACCATACTTTTCTCTATAGTTTGATTTATGTTCTTCCTCTGTTATGCAGTTAACTTTTTCCATAACAGCATTAGTGGCAAGAACATGTATATGAAGGTGAAGGGTCACATACTGCTGACTGTTGTTTTTCAAAAGATGGTGTAGTTATTATCATGGTGAATGAGGGCATTGAGTAATTATGAGCTGCAGTAAAAAGTCACAGCAACTTATGGTCTGGATACTGTACATTTATTAAGAACTTGGGTCCATCTGTCCAGAACTTCTCTAAAACACTGGTGTCCAGACCATAAATCCCAGCATGTGACTCATTTTCTATTAACATCTGAAAGCTGTCTAGCTTTTCACGAAGCATTTCCGGTGTTTTGGTTTTTGTATACACAAGGTCATGCGAGGTTAATCAATGCTGCTTTTTGAACATGCACCTACCAGCTTTTGAAGTAAGCACTGGATCGATGTGGATAAACAAAATTAAGCTTCTTTACTGGTAACAATATAGAACTGTTTAATAGTCCTTATATTCATTATGGCATTTTGTTAATAAATTCAAGTAATACATAATTGTTCATCTTAATTGGAAATAAAGCCTGTGGATTTACTCAAAACTAAAGTACTGAACAGGGTTAGGGTAAGCCAGCTCATAATAATTATTAAAATGATTGTTATTATATTTTACTGACCTACATAAGCTGTTCCTTTTCATACTCATTAAAATTACTCTTAAAACTATTCACATCATCTCAAGGCGTTGTCTTGCAGTGTGGTCAGTGGTTTTGTTTCTAAAGGATATACGAGCTCCTACCTCTAGTCCTACCATTAAGCCTTCACAGAAAGATCATACTCTTTAATAAGTCTGATCTGGCCTGGTGTATTCAGTATTCTACTCTATTCCTCAAAGAAGAGCCCAAAGTCATCAACACTGCACCACTGTGCCAAGTGAGAAACAACTTTACGTAAAAATGCCCTTTACTTATTTATCATTTGCATTATTTTAATATTTGAAACTGCTTAATGTTCTGATCTGACATTATTTTAAAGCAGTCAAACAAACATGTGCATAGATAATTACTTTATTCAATAAACTTAAGTGAGCCACATTAGCATTTGTACTATTTTGCGTTAGTGGCATTTGTTTCATGACATCTAATTAGACACCAAATGGCACAGGGTAATTTAATTTAGCTGTGTGACATTTTTCTCATATATTGTTTTTCTCAGGAATCCTATTATTCCATGGCACAAACGCATCTTTGATCTAATCCGTGGTCTATTTATTTTACAATTTGTCACTTTCATTTTCCCACCTTGAAAATTTAAGGTCTTAAATCTTGACTGTGAAGATGAATCAGAATTCTCAGATTAATATCTGAAAAACAAATCTAGAGTTAATGAGGCCAAGGCATGTTCCTGTGTCATATTAATTTAAGGCAAACAGATTTGTGAAAGCAAGTGCCTCGTTCGAGTTGTTCTTCATTTTAAGGATTGTGTTTTGAAGACTTGGCCTTGCTTATTTACAATTACACCTTCATTCACATCTCTTCATTGCTTGCATATTTGATAAGGGTTGTGGTAATCAATGTTTGATAAAAGCTATTTTCTTTGTAAGTCATCTAAATGTATGCCCTGGCATTTTCAGAGAAAGAAACATCTCAGATGGCATCTAATTTACATCATCACAGTCACCCGCTCTTGCTTGTATATTTACACTATTCATTACTGAGCAGCCAGTCTATGGGACAACTTTATTTTGTACAGCTGTATTATTCCTATTTGTACTATTGGAGCAGTGAAGTGTACCAGGCAGCATTGGCTCTTTAAATAGTAATAGAATTTCTACTGTAGGACCAGGATATTACCGAAGCTCAATACTGATATTTTATCAACCTGTCAGACTGATGCATTATGAATCTGCTCAAATGTGCTCTCTTGATTAACTTATATAGATCTTATTTAGTCTAAAGTATCAAAGTGTTTTAGATATTGTGATTGGCAGAGCATACATGCTTTGCTGTAGTTTAACTGAATTTTTCACACTTAAAATACGATATTGGTTAGTAAATATATTGATATTACATAATAATGCCACGACTTCTGCACATAATAAAGAGTTGGTATCACCTTATAACAAATATCAGTAATGTAAAAGGAGGAGAGATTGTAAAAAATGGATACTTCAGTTCAATTGGGGGTACAGTCGGAAAAAAAGGGAAAATTTTATTTTGAAAGGAAAGGAAGATGGTTAAGTGACAATACAGCTTAATAAAGTGACACATGAAAAGCATTAGCTGGTGAAGAGCTGAAGCAACATTGCCTGAAGGAAAATATGTTATTAGTTCTAAAAGTGAAATTAATTTAACAGAAATTTAGATTTTACAAATGCAACAGTGATTCACTTTGTTCAGGTCATTTATACTGTCTTGTGGGTTGTGGAGTCGTTATTTTTATCTTAAATTGCCTGAAAATTGCTTTTCTCAGATGAAAATAAGTGAATAAAATTGCTTTCACTAAAAATGATCCCACAGGCCCCCTACAGGGAAAGATTAAGCATTATCTTTGGATCCTAGTAGCACAATCCTCTTAGTATACAACAGTCCATCAGATTTAAATCTGAGAATTGATTTGACTATTTAAAAACTTTTTTTTCTTAATAGATTTGTTTATATATTTATAATGTTAATTTATTCATTTAACAGTTTTATTAAAATATCAGTGATAAAGCTGCCACAGAATCTTAAAAAACAAGAAACAGAATCTGCCCAAACCCATAAGAAACAAGTTAAGATGATGTAAAAGGTAAAGCTCCCTAACAGAACCACAACTCAGTGCCCAAGAAATGTAAAACTGTTAAAGACGTGTAGATTCCATATTCATCGACCACTATTTAAGGTTCACCACCGTTTTTCTAACCTTAACCTTACCATTTAATCATTTCCACTGACCATATAGTGTATATCTACTTTGAAGTTGTTTTTCTACCTTCTTTGTTAGGGAGATGCTGTGTATTGAACTGCATGATTTGACTTATTCACTATAATAAAACCCTGTCTGCTGTAGTCAGGTTTTGTAGTTTTCTTAGTTGAGTCATACAATACATTTTTGCAAATAAATAGCAACTGGCAAAATCCCTTTTTCCTTTGCAGTAAAGATAAGCAGGACATAATAGTCTTGCTGTTTCACCATATTGTTTTATATGTCATAATAATATTGTACTTTCTTCTGTTATGCTTTGCCAGCACTTTAGTGACAGTTCATCTAAACACTCACTACTCTGAAGCAGACTATCAACTTCCTTTCTAATAAATAAAATCATTTTTGCACACTTTAATAGAATTATTCTGTATCTGGTGACTGACTCAGCATGACTACTGATACAGTCCACACACATACATTTAAGGAAACTCTCTACACCCTCTTACACACAGCAATCCCTCAATCACAGTGGTGATTAAAGGGAACCAGTAGCAGATGAATCTTGTACACACACTAAGCACCACAAAAGGCTTGCAGCCTCAGTGTGGCTCCATGGCCTCACAGCAGAGCCGCAGTCTTGGTGCAATGCCCTACTGTTCTTGAAGACCCAGGGCTCATTTCACACCTCTACATGCTGGGGAGAGTTCCGTTTACTACACCAGTCTTGTCATGGCTGTATTCCCATGCTATGGGCTATGTTATGCCTCTCAGATTGGTTTGTGTTGCAATAGCTTCTCTCTGGAATAGCATTTTCAAGCTATTTTTCACACCTGGTAGGAAACTATTTGCTAATCCAATTTTCGAAAACTGTGCAAACACTTCTGTCATGTTCCACGAGGGTTTTGTTTGACAAAATGGAGGTCAATAACCAAGGAATTAAAATTTTGTAAGCTTCAGGGTTTAAAGTCACATCATATTTTGTAAGATGTGCAATAAGCCTAATCAAGCACATTATTGTAAAAACACATTCCCCCCTTAATATATGAAGTAATTTTTCCAGTTTAAAAACAGCTTTATTTTATAGTGCAGATAAAAAGTGATATACCTTCTTAAAATTGTTCAAAGTCAATATTTAAAACCATCATCCATCAACTTGATTATTATATTTTCAGTAAGAAACTGACTGGACGGCAGGCAAGCCGATCAAGCAAATGCATTTAATGCCTCCAGGCTGTTGTACCCCAGGCAGAATAAGGCCTGGCACTGCGTTTTTTGGAAAAGATTTGATGATCATTGATGAATTATACGTTATGAGCTGCAGCACATACTGTATGAGCAAAGTTCTGCATAAGATCCTGCATGATTTACATTCATAGCTTTCAATGCATGAAGGTTTGCCCTGTGCTAAAAACAAGATAACCTCTGGAGTTATAGCTGGTGTAAACAGTACATTATATAATTGTGGTATAGAATGTCAATGCCAGGTAAATTGATGACCAAAGCTCTTCTAATGTAAGAATATTGGTAAGATGTCAGCATACATTTCCATCAAATAGCCTTCTACCTGACAACATCAGCAGAGAAATGACTGGAATGAATGAACTGATGAAACCGAGAACAAAGCTACACTGATGATAAATGATTATGTGTAATAATGGAGTTTGATTATCAGTGCAAAACCATGCAGTGTTATCCTGGACGCCTTTACATGCACATAATCAGATGAAATACATAGCATGCTTTTTTTTTCTTACTCTTGTTAATATTGCACAGCCACAGGTGTCTCAAATAGGAGTCCAGTCTAATAAAAGAGCTTTTATTATTCCAGCACAAACTCAGCCTCTTAATAATTGATGATCATTAGTGGAGGCACAATAGTGGGATGTGTAAGGAGCTCATCTTTATTCATTTAGATAGAGGTCATTCTCCCCAGGTGTCTCTCTCACATGCTCTTTCCTCCTGTCTCTCTTTCTCTCTATTCCTCTTCTATAATCTTCAGATTATAAATTGCTCTGAGGCTCCTTTCCCTTGAATATCCTAACTCCCACACAATGTGTGGGCTCCATCTGAGAAGCTGAATGAATTTAAATGGGATAAATCATAAATCTGATTAGGGGAATATTCCCTATGATACGGAAATGATTTGATCAAGATGAATTGGAAATGAGGGGAAGATAAATTTGACACTCTATCTGAGTCACAACTTCTACATTCAATCATTTGGACTGAATCTTATTAAAAAGTTCCTATTTAGTGGACCTTTGAAATAGTAAAACTCTTCTCATGTCCGTAACAATTTCATTTGCTTATTAGAAATTAGTTCATTGTTGTAATGAAAAATATGTATATTAAAAATGTATAATCTGAACTTGTCTAATAAAAGGCATCTTTGAATTTTATTAATTTAATTATTTTTATTTTTATTATTATTATCTTTATCATCATCATCATTATCATCTTTGGTGTACAATGTAATTATGTTTTCTGTCACAAAAGTTCAAACAATGGTGATTTCTCCTTTTCCTTCATCCTTCATTTTAAAGCAATTTTTAAAAAAAAAAACTTTTCTATTTACTTTGTAAAATAATGTGATTTCTTAACTGCAGTCTTTAATATTAATTTGCTTTAGGTATGGCAATTGCCCACAATTATAATGTTTCTGTTATGCATAAGGAATTGTATGCACTTGTGCAGTATATTTTCTAAAGCCCTTTTGTCTTTTGGCCTCAATGTGTCAATAAAATATATATTTTTAATTATGCAAAAAATAACATCATTCCCTGAAAACGGCACAAAACATGGGCTTAGTTCTATAATAAAGTTTAAAGAAGTTTGTTATTATTTAGAAATTGGTTCTGTGGGTAGCACTTTAACCTTATTGTCAGGGAGAGTGATCCTTTCAGGTTGCATGTTCTCCTGGCTATGCATACATTTCCCTCATTAGTCTAAAAACATGCTAGTCCGGAGGTTTGAATTACTAAATTGCATCTAATTACAAATGTAATTTTATTGGGCTCTAGGATAGGCTCTAGCAGCCCAAATAACAGCAGTTATAAATAGTTACAGCAAGAAAATAAATAAATGAAATAAATGAATAAAGCTAGAATAAGTTTAAGAACAATTATCCAATGGGATTTTAATATAAAGCTTATCGATCTACACCATATTAAACCTTTAATAGCTTAATTGAGACATGTTTTCTACTTGCATATATTAAACATGCTTGTGATATGCGAACACCTGAAAGTCTTTAACATTTGAGGTGTATAATAAAGACCATAAGATGGTTTATTTGTGTACATAATGTCCAATTACCTCTTGTTGCTTTGTATGCTATGAAGCTTGGCACCCTAATAGTCCTCATACACATAACAGTTTACACCTTATCTGTCTTTCCATGACTCAGTGGATCTCATCAGGATCATTAAAGCTCTAATAACCCATATACAGCAGTGGAGAGAAGATAATAGATATACTCAAACGATTGCATGCTAGCATGCTTTGCAGGTCTTAATGTGTTTTGCTTAGCTGCAAGCAGACCAGACTGCCTGTGGCTTATTGTGATATTTAAATGACATCATTAAGCCCTCCGGCCAGAACCACCAGCAACAGTGCCATAGTCAAGGACACATATTTGTGCTGTCGAGCATCAATTGCTAAATCTAACAGATATGTATTAATCCAAATATGTATATACATTTATTTATACAGCCATATTTTCCTACCATGGCTTAATCACCAAGAGGACAACAGATGCTCTCCTGCTTCAAATAATCTGCCATGCAGGTATGTCACAAATAGGTGTCAAGCTCTAATTACACTTTGATACACTACTCACTCATTTATAAGACAGGACATGGTTGAGACATAGTTACTCTCAAGGACACAGTCATTTTTCAGCCTTATGATAAATGTTGGCAGGCAAATTCATTTTTTTTAAATTGTCCGTAATCCATGCAGAGACATGGCAAAGACGACGTACCTGCACAATTTCCCACAAGGCTTTATTGAAAGTCTAAACTGTCAGGTCGATTTAGTGCCTTATGACCATGTCATTTCAGGGAAAGGTGCAAAGGGCAGTTCTTCCTCTTAATGATGTAGTCCCCTGCAGCACTTTCACCTTTGCTCACAGACCTATTAAAGATCTAAGTAAAATGAAGACATCACTCTTAATAAATGTTCCAAAATAATAAAGTTTTTTTTTCCCACCCTACAAATAAATGGTAGTTGTTTGCACTTATCACTTATCATCATTAAATAACATATGTTTTTTTTTTTTTTTAAAGATTCAACATTTACTTTCTAAGCCGTGTATCTCAAGTAGACAACAGAGCAAATAGAAGAGGAAATAGAAGTTTGATTTGGCCTGAAGTCAAACCTACTTGTTGTGAGGCAAGAGTGCCAACCACTGTACCTTACGCCACCCTGCTACATGGGCACAGTTGTGGGAGCATCTGATCTGTCTTATTGATTATTTTTTCTCTACTTCTGGCTATTTGTGTTAAAGGTTTCTACAGTAGAAAGATCTACATGATTAATTTGTCACAGTTCTGTACTAAACATCCTTTGGTTCTTCCTTTGGCCTCTAGTGACCAGTGCAGGCTTGTAATGCCTGTAACTGACCATGCTACACTGAGGAAAATGTGTGCGGTAAGCCATGGAATAAGCCACACTGTAAACCGCTTAAGCTGCCCGCTTACCTGGCCAAAAGACTTTTTTCTCGACCTTGACATGTTAATTGCAACAGCGCAGTGGTAGTTCTGGCATTCATCTTGAGGTATGGCTTTGTTTGTAGGGGTCAATAACTGAATGTTGCATTTATGATGTTTAATCTACTACCTACAACCTACAAATAAAAGCCTGCTGCCTCAGTTGAAGGTGTATACCAGCTTCAGACACACTGCATTTTTACTGCTCGTAGTTAGAATGGTATATTATTATTAAGATAACATCTTGGAGGTGGAGTATCTGTGGTCTCTTTTATTTAATGGGGTACGGTCTTATCAGTAATAGATGCTGACAAGCAGTAATTACACATAAAAGAAAGTGCTTCCACACATGTGCACCAGTTAATGAGTATTTTTCTGTAAATTAGTAGCTGTGAGCAGGTTGGATCCGTGGATTTATGATGTTTATGTCAAATCTGATGCTACCATCTGCATCAAGCCATAAAAAACATGCAAGGAAACTTTTTTAAAGTCTGCAGGCTGTTGTTGGTGTTGTTTTTGGTGTGTGTGCATTCGTGTGTGTGTGTGCGCGTATGTGTTTGTTGTACATTCATCCCAGTACCCATCATACTTGTTTATGCCAGTACACTTTATTTCTTAATTATAATAAACTCTTAATTTACTTCATACATTAGTTTACCTGACATGCGACAACATTGACATGAGAACAACAAATAAAGTTTATTTTTCTGGCTATTTATTACAGAATTCATATGTTCTCTAATCTGTTGCTCATACATTGAATATTTTTTTATCTTATAATCTTCGTTTACTTCTGCATTTACTGTGCGGCTCACCTGACATGTCCTCCGTCCCGCTAATCAACTTGATAAAGTAACCGATTGCACCAGAGCTGCAGTAATTAGGTTGCAAGCCATGCTAATGTGATTGTGTGTGGCACCTGACAGATAGTCAATTGGCGTTTTCATATAGCACTATGTATTATTGTAACTGGTGAAATTCCTTGTATATGCAAACACGATCAATATTTTTATGCAGAATGCTCTTTAATTTGTCCCTAGAGTCTGTACCCATTGACTTAAGACGCTCAATTCCTCAGATGAACAGTGCAATTCCACTTCAGCAATCTGTCTTGTGTTTCCAATCCATTCTCATGTGTAAACTTAAACTGTTTTTTATTTAATCGTTCATGAAGACGCAGATGCTTGAATGTGTTGCTCTCCAAAGCTAGTCCCACTTAAACTATGCACATATCCCTCTGATTCAGATAGTCTTTTATCTCTCGGCTTCCCAGCTGACAAAGTCTTTGCTTTCTTACGCCTCTCCCTCACCATTTATTCTTACACCATCTCTCGGTTTCTTCTTCAACAACTTTATCCCCCCCACCCCCTCCTTTCCACCACACACATTTCTCAGCTTTTCTTCTCAGCCATCTGTCGATTTATCTTGCCCATGCCGGCTCCTGTGTGCCGGGGCTCTGGAGAGATGGGAAATCGGCAAGTGAAGACGTGCCAGCGATCAATCTTCAACACAGCTCTCCTTTGCCGTGGGCCTCCAGCGTCAACACCCTTATCCAGACTGAAAAGTCATTTCACCCTTCTATACTCTCCCGTGTCTCCTCACACCTCTGTGTTGTGTGTTTTGTTTTAGCCCGCTATTATACAGCCAAGCAATGGCCTTGCATTAAACCTGGGTCTTGTTATCTGTAGACCTGCTGCTTTTGAACACTGTGTTTCCGTAGATTTAGCATCACATGGTTTATTATGTCCCAAGTTTGGGAAATCAGATGATGGATTTCATGTGATAAAGAAAAGTACTGGTGGTAGGGGTTAAGACAGACCTCTCAGTGGTACTTGAAAATCGGTAAGAGGGCTTTAACCTATCCTGTCAGACTAAATTAATTAGGTAATTATGGGCTCAGGTAGAATTAGACACCGACACCCTGAGTGCCTTCAGGATGCTCCCCCTTAGTGTTACAATGGTGTAAGGGCAGAAAAGGGTCGATGGGCTATTAGTGCTTTAAAAGCCGGGAAAATAATACAGTGAATGTGTTTACATGAACAATAATAATAAAATAGTAAAGTCATGAATTGTTTTTTCTAATTCGGGTTAAGGAGCATGCTAGAGCTTTAGGGCAGAGGCAGGGAAATACCCTGGAAAGGTTCCCAGTCTGTCATAGGGCAGACACACAAACACATTCTGACAAATTAACATCCTAGGGAAATTTAGCATCTTTAATTATCCCTACTGGCTTGTTTTTAGACTGTGGAAGGAAACTGGAGATCCAGGAAAACCCCATGCATATATGGGGGAGAACCTGCATATATGGGGGAGAACTTGAATTGAGACATTTAGAGAATATCATAATAATTAAATATAACCAACCAGGAAAAATGTTGACCCCTGTGAGTCTTTAATTCATTTCTCAGGAGGAGGCTTGGTATTTCAGTAGGAAACATATATTAGAATAATTTATTTATTATCTATTGTTATTATTCAAAAATAAATAGGTTAAGTGTTTTTTTTTAATTCATTGCACTTTTGATCAAGTTCACAATGGGTACCAGGATTTATTTTAAGGAGCTGTTAAGTGATTTTAAGATTGTCCAACAATTCGCAATATGACTGATATTTAAACATTTTAATCAGCCTCGCTATAAGAAAAAAATTATTTTGAACAGTATACTATTTTTTGAGATGCAGAGATTAAATTTAGCATTTTTGATTTGTAAATTGACCACTGGCAAAGGATTTAGCTGTACAATTAAAACCAAGAGAGACAAATCACCCCCCCCCCCCCCACTGAATGCCTCCTGTCCTCTGGCTGTCAAACTCACACTGACCTCATGTGACAGCTGATGCATTGCCTGACAAAGGTGTTTATTTGCATGCTATATGTATAAGATGCACCCTTCTGTCTCTGTGCTAGTGATCTTCCTTCATTCTGACCATGGTAGGTCATTCTCACTTATCAGTGGACAGACAAAAAACAGTTGTAGGTGGGATCCTGCTTTCAGTCTTTCATATAACCTTAGTCTTAGCAGCCACCAGATTTATTAAAAAAAAAAAATTTGAAATATCACTTCATGCTGTATAGAGATAAGCAAACTTTATACCTCCTTCATTCTGTCTGTCAGCATTTCAGTTGCTTTCTTTTTGGCCTGAGTTCACCCTGAAGGCACAGGTGAATTTGTCGCATTTGACATTTTCCACCGCACTTTTTTTTCAGGCCTAGTGAACTGAGGGAATCTGACATTTAATTACTGGTGAGCAGCCACACAGTTCGGCTAATTACAATCCCCTGAGTTTAGTCATCATATCTAATTAAGTTTTCCGTTCATGAAAGCCTAATGGTGTATGGTGGCACAATGCCACGTATTCTGCTTTTGTGAATATTGGCAATCATCGTGGGTATTTATTTCAGGGGAATCTGTGTTCTGTGCGTTTACAGTTGTGGGGTTTTGTACCAGAATGCTCTGCTTTTACCCACAATGCCCTCATTAAACATTCAACTGCATCATTCTGCATGAATGGCTTGATCATGTGTGAACGCTACATGCTTCTTATCTGCCTCCTGCCATGCCAGCTCACAAAGCCTCCATCACCTGGGAATGCAGGGTCTCTCTCTCTGTGTATCCTTCACTTTTCTTTGATCCTCAGGGAGACAAATATTCAGCTATCATTGTATCATTTTGTAGCATTTTGTCTGATTATGTGTCCAACAAAGTGCATTTTCTGATGATTTATTAGTCTGTATTCATGTCACAACATGTCGCCTCCTTTGTTCCTTTGATCTTGCAATCATTCTGCCTTATTGATCTCATTACATTAGTTACAAAAGAATAGTTTCTGCAAAAGATATCAACACCAGAAATGCGAGGAGAGCTTTCCTGTGGAATTTATTTATTTATTTATTAATTTATTATTATTATTATTATTATTATTATTATTATTACTACTACTACTACTACTTGGAGTGCCTATCAACTACACACATGCATGAAACATTCTCCTTTACTAGGACTAGGTTCTTTAAAAATACATTTTTCTCTTACTTTCACTGACCACTCATTATTATTGAATGCTCACTGTACTAAATTTAATTAAGCAGGACTGATTATGCTTAGTGTATAATTACACTAGCAGCTGTACAACAATGTACTGTATTTAAGTATAGTATTCATAATTATCATTTGCCCAGCACTTAGTCCTGAAAATGGACCTGAGAACTCCATACAAAGAATTTTGGAATGAACTAGAGAGAAGTAAAGGAAAGGAATTGCGTACCAGGGCATATCATTCAACATCATTGTCTGACCTTTCAAATTATTTTATGGATGAAGGGGCAAAGATTCCTAGAGACACTCCAAAATCTTGAAGAAAGCTTGTCTGGAGGAATGGAAGCAAATCTGGCTGCAAAGAGGAACAGTTTAGAATGGGGGGGGGGGGTCATAAAGGTTATTTTAAGACTCCCAATATTTTAAGTCCATTTGGTATAAATATGTGTATATTTATATTTTGATGGAACAACTATATACTCAGTAACGCACAGTAACAAATCTGACTGCATGATGTATTCTTGCTTATGACCTTAAACATGCTGCTCATGCAAATGGACAGTTTGAAATTCCATACCAGCACTGGCTTTTAACTAAGCTTATATAGCGACCATGTGTTAGAAAGAGCCATAAAAACAGTGTGCCTGTGCATGACATTTTAATAATGACATTAAGTGTCAAAGACATGCTCATGATTTACAGCCTGACTTCACTGCGAACTCTTTTCATTGGATGAGTGGAGCATGCTGGAAAAAATGCCACCCAGGCATCAGCAATGAAAACGTGGACCCACTCGAGTGTGATTTATTATAAAAGTGGCTCAGATGTGATCATGCTGTCTGTAAAGGATTGTGCATGCTTAAGGAGAGTGTGGCAGCTGAGGCAGGTTAAATCACTGCCTGACCACAGTCCCGAGTGGCTGGCTCTCCCATGTCTTATCAATCTATCGACATGGCATGCGTGCCAGGGGGCCGATAAAATGTGCCTGTGCCACCCAGAAATGCTAATGCAGATGCAGATATGCTGTTTGGCCTCCTCAGCATCCATCGATTCCCCTGCAGGCCTTGGGAGGTCAAGATGGATTGTGTGTCACATGTAAGTGGAGGGCATTTGGACTCTATCGCTGATTGTGAAGCATCGTTTGCTTCCTCATAAGCAAATCTGTAGCAATGCCATCCAACATGCATGTCTAATATCCCTCAATCAACACACACAATCCTATACTCCCCTCCTCCCCCGAGTCACATTGACATATAGGCTGGATCGGCCTCGGTTTAGCCTTCTGTGTTAATTACCAAGAGAGAAGCTCTGGCCTCATTAGCTCGCATGGACCACTAATGAGCTGCCAGGTATTGAAAAGCCTCTATGTAAATGAAGAGGAAAGAAAGGGGAAATCTAATCTTGGATTTATTTTAATTAAAAGTGATTTACTTTTATACTGTATTCCAACCGAATGGACTTGTTCCTGATTGAGGAAAAGTAAAATAGCATGTACCTCAAAACTGTGTTAGGACAGTGGTCTTAAACACACAGGTGCTATAGACGCTTTCCTAAAGACCAGTTCACATATAACCACAGAAATTCAATGGGAATTGGTCAAGTTGTTAGATTAAATTAGAAAGACACTGAAATGGGTCTGTAAAATCTGGGTTCAGCAATGCTGGTGCAAGAGCGATGAGTACGTCAGGTTAGGCTGGCCAGGACCATCCAAAATACAGATCTAGTTTAGGCCTGTCAGAATGCAAATGTTGGTCATTTCTGAGGCATATTCTGATGCCATTTTTCTCACATAATAAGCTTTATTTTAAATTCCACTAGTGACTCATGTTTATTATGAAATCGATACTGATATTAGATTGTCTCCTTTCCATTAAAATCTAAATGGTGTTTTTTTTTTTTTTTTTTTTTTTTTTTCCGCTTAATGCTCAAGACCAAAACACACTGTTTCCAAAAGTTAGCTGAATGTGTAATACTTTCATCTTGCAACAAGAAGTTCCTGGGTTTGATTGTTGGGTGACCAAGGTCTTTGTGTTAAGTTTTCATGTTTCCAGTTATAATTTCCCCTATAATTAGTCAACCTTATTATTGTGAATGGTGTGCGCAAATGTGTTTTATTGTGTGCCAGCCCTGCAATAAACGGGAAACCTTTTCTGTGTTCTTTTAGCCTTTTACCCTGTAATTGCTGATATAGTGCTGCAGCACCCTAAGACTGTACTTAGAATAAGTGGTTTAGCAAATGAATGAATACATTATTAATAAAATGATCAATTAAACTATGCAGAATTTAATAGTAACAAATCTAGAGTCAGTAATAGTGTAAATAGCTTTGTGGTAATGAAGAATATTGTTTTAAATAAATATTTTTTGCATTTTATTTATGACGTAGCTTTACATTACATGATGCATGACCAGTCATAGTCCCTGCAGCTACTGTGTTAGTGATTTCCACAGTTTTAAAAAGCAGCTGTGTGTAAAAGTGTGCAGGTTAACAAATTACTGTTAAGGCTTTCATGTATGAATGACACAAAGACAGGACTCAAGCAGAGAAAATGAAAGCAGCTTTAGTTTTAGCAGATTGCTTTACTAGTCAATCAAATCAACCCCTGTCATATAAACAACAGAGTGCTTAGGACGTTCAGAATATTATTAGAACATTTTTCTGCTGTGCCAAAACTTTTAAATCATTAAGTGATTTTTATTAATGTCATTAATGTCATACTGTCATTTACATAAATTTACATCTACAAAAACACATGCTATAGTCTGATTGTTCCATTGAATATTGAAATGTACGAACACATTACGACATTCATATCGGTTCTTTTCATTGTGGTGGTTATATATTTGGCAATGCTATACAATTTTCTTTGTACCTCTAATTGTTTCTTTGATTATACAATACATAATGCTCCAGCTGTCTAATTCCTTTTCAGTCACCATATCTGGGTAGTTGGGCCCTGTGATTTTGGATACAAGATCAATAAGATTGGTGAAGGGGACTAATCAAAAGAAAATTGCTTAAACAATTATGTATTCATTAAATCAGGTTGTAAGAAACAGAGATATTTAAAATCTTAGTGAAATCATTTAGTAATAGCCATAAGACTGTGAGAGGGTCCTTGAAGGTTGAAATGTAATTGCTATCTTGGACTGAAATGAGGGAAAAATACCACTCTGCTAACCGATTTCAAATGTCACACACCCTGTTGCATCACTCCATGCTCACCAGAAAAAAGTGAAAAATTAACATGTGTGTGGAATTCCATGTTGCTAGCTACACTGTCTATGCTTATTTGCCCTCACCTCTGTAAAAGAGGGTAGAAAGCTAGTGAGCGATCCTGGATGCCGATGCGTCGCCGACCTTGTATTACTGCTTTAAATTTCTGGGATAGGCTCTGTCCCTGTATCTACCATATCCCTGAATAGGATTATTTGTTGCTTAGTAGAAATACATTAATAGATGGACAGATAAAACATCTTTAAATGATTTTAATCGTCTTATGATTTCTGGTAAACTGTTTTTAAAGCATCTTCCACAATCCATGAACAAACCCATGTTTGTAGTTCTGTCATGGTTGTGACTTTATATTCCATTCTTTTCAAGTAATCCACTTTGGTAAAGTTTGAAAAAAATAAAACCAGGCAACGGAAGAAAAAGATAGCACTTCAGTAAAATCAGTTACTGAGGCAAGAGAGGAAAATAAAAGTGGCACCAAGAAGTTTCCAGAAATACGGATCTCAATCTGAAAAGATCTTAATGAGCCATTTATTTCCATGGGTGATAATGTTTAATGTTTATTACACATTTGTGGCCCAAATAGAATGTGCTCTGACTGGTTTTATGTGCTCCAGGAGATGGCAACGTTTTTCAATTACTTGCGGGAGACAACAGGTAATCTAAATAACCTCATCTCGCTTTGTTGAGCTCCAAGCAAATGAATAGCATCAAATTATTGCGGACATTGTGGATTGTGCACAAGTTTTATTCGCGAATGGCTCCACTTAGGACTGTCAGCCTGCCTTTTACCCCTGGTGGAATAAAGGTCAAGCAATCAGGCATCTGTAAGGACAGCTAATTTGTCATCGCTTGACAAATGTGTCAGTATCTAATCTGGTCAGTGGGATGATCCTGCCACACATCGAAAAGGTTAAGAGATTCAAAGCGCGGCCTGGATCACGACAAGGAAAAGGATGCCGAGCACCCGTGCAGAAAATTCAATTTCTCATTCAATAGTTTCTTTTATTTCGAGGGACATATGTGCTTGTTGGCCTACTTTAATTGTGCAAGATTTTAGCACCGCACCACAGAAAATGACACCCTGCTAAGTCTTGAGATTAACTCTGTTGGAACAAAAAGCGAATAAGCACACCATATCAACTCAACCTTATTCAAAATGCATTACACCACAGTTGATTATCAGTAGAGCATATTCATTAGCATCTCTCTGGCTAACTGGTGGCTGTTACAAGCTGTTCTCAAGTGTGGTGGCACTCCATATCGTGTAAGGGGTTTCCTATTAAAAAAGAAAACAGCTGCCCTCTAAAAGCAGCTCTTTATCTTTAAATGATCAATAATGTGACATTTAGCTAAATATAGCTCAGTGGTAAGGATGGTGGGGCCATGAATTTGGGGGTTCAGTCCTCAAATTCTCCAGAGGTTGTCAGTGTGGATTCTTGAGCAAGGCCTCTACTCTTTCAGCCCAGCCATCAAGTTGGGAAACTTGTAAGTCACTGTGGATAAAAGTGACCAAATGTAATCCAATAAGACAGAGTGCTCACTCGAGTGGTAGTTAAACAAACTGAGTTTAGTAATTTGGAGTTTTCCTGCTAGGGAAAAGTTGTCAATGCCCTTTTTGATTACAGCATTTAATAATGACTGAACAGATCTCTGTCAACAACATACAAACTCTATTTCCTTTCAAGAGAAATGGGAAAATAGCTACTCAAAGACTCCCCAGTGAGCTCTGGACAATGTCTGCACTTGCCAGTTGTTTGATTTTGGTGGAATCCATCAGATGTTGCAGCAGTAACAGAAGTTCATCAGACATGGTGTTCTCATTTGTAAGACGCTTTGGATAAAAGCGTCTGCTAAATGTAAGTGTAAGACACTGAATGATGATTTACATACAGTATATGGAACCTAAACCAATTACTGGGCAACAAAATTAAATGTTACATGTCACATAAAAATAAGACGAAGAAAAAGAGGTTCCCCAAAACAAAAGATGATATTGACTTTCCCAACACAAAAGAACTGCAGCTCATTGTCTTTTTCTCATGCTTCTTCAGCGCATTTGATCCATAAACGGTGATATAGAATGTTTTCAACAGTGGGACACTGGAGCCGTTTAGAATACATCAGTGGTAAATATTCTCTCTCGTCTTCTTGTTCTTTCTGTCGTTGCCTGCTCTTTATTTTTCCTCCTATCTTCTGGCAACCTGTCAATTATATCTGGCCCACTTCAGCTTTGAGACTGAAAAACATTGCAGCTCTGATTACTTTCTCTTTCTGTGGTGTGTGTGATGGGGGTTACATTTAGAGATGGGTTGATGTGTCCCAGTGGCTGGTTTTGTTTTGCTGTGTACCCACAAATGACATGCATTTCAGTGTGTGCATGTGCAAATGTGTGTTAAATATTCTCCCCTGCCACTTGTTTCCAGCACTAAGAACGGAGCATTGTAGGCTCCTCGGGGATGCTGAATGTACAGCAAAGTGTCATGGGCAAACCCATCTTGGTGAATTGCAGACAGAAATAGGGAGGGACAAGAGAGAAGCCTGTCACAAGCATCCCTGCTCTGACAATGCTATTTCCCTTTCATGTTGGCCTTGTCTCCTTTTGTTCTATGGCACGCATACTAGACAAGTGCTATAAAGGCTAAGCCAGGCCTGTCCCATGTCTGACGGAAAGCAAGTTGTTCTAAAGTACAGCACTAAATGCTTTTATCCCAATTACTTTGGACAATGGCTAAATTCCAGCCACCAAAGTAAAGCAATTAATCCGAATTCAGTATGTATCTTGGCAGTTAACAAAGAAAAAATAGAATTTGAGATACTGTGTCCAACAATAATAGCACATTACAAACACTGCAAATATTCACTCCTTTCTGGACAGTATGCATGGTATCACTTGATTCAAAATTCACAGAATATTAGCACTGCATTTTTATTTCATTATAATCACACAGTACATTAGGCTTATATAAATAACACACTCAGTATGGCTTTTCCTTAGTAATCAATCCCAATTCCAAGCTTTATGTAGGTGTCCTGTATTTGGACTGTTCAGTGAAATCAATTACAGACCCACTCTAGTTGATTGCACATGCAAATCTGTACTGTTTATAAAGAAACCTAGTAAATTAAAGCCTGAACAATTGAGGATTCAGCACAGCCTTTAATCACCTTACTGTCTTTATAGTGTCATTGCCACAGTTATGAGCTTTGCATTGATTGTATGACTGAATGAAACTATCTGTAAATTATCATGTAAATAATCAGCAGTGAAACAAATGTATGTTTTCTCAAAGGAATCGTCAACTGAGTTGGATGAACTGAAATATTCATAGTATGGCATAAATGAACATGTGCATTTCAAATTGCAAAATGTGTTGATGGACAACAGTTTGCTTAGACTGTCAGATGTCCTGCCAAATGTTACTTTCAAACACAGACTTTGTAGTTCTACTGCCAATATACAGCTTTTGTCAGTTCTATTCTTGTACGTATGACTACAATATGTTTAGTTACTGATCCACAAAATAAAACCACAACAATTGTTACTTCAGCTGGCAAATGGAGACAACAATACAATGGTATACCAGGCCTGCACAATGCTAAGTAAAATACAAAAAATCCAGCTAATCTACTGATATACTGCACTATTTATCATTAATTTAGTCAGGGCTCTGTGATTATCCCCTTTCCTCATGAGTATACTGTATGAGGTCATTACTACACAGCTGCTTCATTAGTCTCCTGTTCGTTTATGCTGCTCTGGTAAAGCCACCTACCAGCTAAAGCTGATATACGTCTGTTTTAAATTTTTCCCAAGGGACAGGGATCTTTATCTATATGGATATATCTATATCAGATCTCTATGGATGGATGGGTGGATGTGACTCAAAGTACAGTAGATCACCTCTGTAATGGATCTCATCTTTCCATTGCAGAAGAGCATTGTAAGTAAGTGAGAAGCAGTATGATTAATGCTTGATGTGGAGTTTAGCTAACAACACAGCTGTAGTACTTTGTTGAAACTTAATACTTTGTTGGTACTTAATAAAATATTCCCTTCACTTTTTTTTTACTCCCCCCCCCCCCCAAGAAGTGCAAGCGTGGATGAAACACCAAAAATGGTATAATAGAGATGTCTAAAAAAGCTTCTGAACTGAGGCGCAACAGCAACAGCACTAATACATTATTTTACTTTAGCTTACAAGTTTTAAATAAAAGTTTAAATGCAAGTTAAAAACAATAATCTTAAAAGTTTAGTTTTTCAAACCTTATATTTAATATTTATATTTAAAAGTACTTTAATGTTATGCTTTATGTTTTTGTGCCTGAATGCAGGGTGCAATTAGCGTTTGCTTGTATTGTTATAGACTTAAATGTTGAATAGATATTATAATATAATGTTTTACTTTTATATAATATTACTATTATATACTGACTAGTGGAAAGTCTGGCCTAAAATACACATAAGTTAGTACAGGCTTTTAAAAAATGTATGGTTTATACAAAGCTTTTCTCATGTGATATTTTGAAATGTATTTTATTTTTACATGGGCTTGTAAACACACACACACACACACACACACACACACACACATACACACACACACACACACACACAATCTTTTGCTCCCGGCAAGGATTTAGAGTTGGCTTTAAACTCTTTGTTTCTTCATTCAGACAGAACCTAATTACTGACCTCTCACCATCACACACACAATACCAGCAAAGCCGGCTTGAGGATGTGGGGTTCATTAGTAAGGAAACTGCCTCTTTTCATAAAAATGTTTTATACACAAGCAGAGAAATATTAAGTACCACGACCTCGGTGTTAAAGCACTAGATGGCAGTAGTGTTTAAAATCAGTTCTGGACACACCACATCAGTACAGAGCCACACTTTATTTACCTGACAACATTATACCTTATAATACTGGTGCAAACTGTACAATGTGTGCATATCATTCAATGTTCTACAGTTATACAGTATATACTGACTAATAATCAGTTAGCATTTTAGGAACTTACCACAATTCCTTTTCGTTAAGTGGAACTCTATTGGACACTAGAGTCTTTTGATCCAAGAAACAATATACTCTCAAATAAAGTTAAAAAGAAGATACAATTGTACTGATAAAAATACTGCTTAAAATAAAACCTGGAAAATTGTTGAACTAAAAAGCATAGGGTTGTGTAAAGTAGAATCTGAATAATAAGGATAAAAAGGAAATCAGAGCTACAGCAGATTGACAATGGATGAGTCTAAGTCCATGTGAGATCAGAGCTGGATTCAGACTATGTTTATGGAATCTGTGAGATTTGTGCTGTCATAAATAAGCTTTAAATTACATTGCAGCTGCCTAAGATTCTAGAAGGATAGGATTAGATCTGAATGAAATCACAGCTGGAATCGGTTCAGTGTTGGGTAAGATCTGAGATCTGAAAAGAGATCTGAGCTGCATAAAATCTCAAAAAATAAAATTAAAGCTTAATTCTACATGAAATCTTAACTGAATAAAATCAACAAGGGATAAGACTGAAGCTATATGCGATAAGCCCTAGATATAGTTAAATTTTTTTTAAAACCACATTTAGGCCAAGGCTGGACATGAATGAGTAAAACCACCTGAATCCATGCTGAATGTTTGTGCAGTGAGGATCAGTTCAGTGATGGGTGAGATCTAAGATGAGGGGGCTCTAATATATGTGATGTGGCTGGATAGCAAAGTGAATTAGATCTATTAGATCAGAACTGGGTAGAATTAGAATTGGCTGAAATCTAAGATGGAAAAGACCGGAGCCAGATTTGATCAGGGCTGAATGAGATCAGAGAGGGTGGAGATCAGAGAAGTATGAGATCAGAGATGTATGAGATCAGAGATGAATAACTTTGGAGCATGATTTCTGAGCTGGATGAAGGACTAAACATGTTGGGATGTACAGAATAATCCTATATATTCATCAGACTTTGGCAATTATTAAAACACCAGGATTTGCAAACACTTGAGACACAAAGAAAAAACCTCCAAGACAGTCACCTCTGCACAAAATGTCCATATACAACTTCCTCGTGAGTATTACTTCAACTCAGAACTAGATCATGGTTATATGAGCTCACTGGCAGTGTCCGATCGTGTCCTTTATATCACAAAAATATTGTTGCATGCATGTGCAAATATAAATCCATAATAGTTGTTGATTAGGTGATTGGCTATATAACTATTCAGAAAGATTTTGTAGTGTTATTTCAGTCCCTCTGTTTAGTGTAACATTGAGTTATGTTAAGTACTATAGCAGGGCTTAAAACATCATGTTGAACTTATGTTTTAGACTACTGCTGATGAAACTTGTGGTAATGAGTTGGCCTATTGTGCAGGGACTCTATGAAGGATTCCAATTTAACTTTCCCAAAAGAGAATTTCATTGATTAAGGATCCATATTATTGTAGTTAAAAGCTTTATATTACACGCTTGTTCATTTGGGCTAGTTAATAAGATTTCAGTTAGGTTTTTATTATATATAACCGCAGCATCCCATATTTTCCTCAACAAAACACTGGTGGCCAACATGGAACATTACAGGAGAAGACAAAAAAAGAGGGAATAATCAAACGTTTAAGTATCTAGTAATTTATTATTATAAGTTGTTATAACCAAGTTGCTTAAATTGTATTTTTGTAAATTTCAGCATAAATGCATATATTTCAGCAATATGTAAATTGTTAAACTTACAAATTGTACATTTAATGTTCCTTGTACTACAGAGAACTATGACTAATTTCAATAAACCTACTGTAGTAACAATAAACGTTCTAAATTCACATTCTATTCTAATCAGTAAAATTAAATTTGTATTTTTTACAATGATATGATCTTTGCGACTTCACATTTGTTTTATAATTCTTGAGTATTTTGATATTTCCAGACACTCTGTCCACATGTATACAGTAAATTTTAAAGAGTTCTTGTTAAGTCTGTATCATATAATTCGTTAATATGTTTTAAAATCTGGCTTAATAAGTGTATTTTATTAGAATCAATTTACATTGTGTCATATCTTGATTGGAATAATACCATTTCTGCAAATTTATTTTACAAAGGAATCTCTGGTAATGTATCATTTGCAAACATTAATTTTTATGTACATAATAATACAAGCTGTTGTTTTGTAGGGTTTTTTGTGATGAGCAGGCAAGGACTATCATTAGAATGTTAATGTGGTTCCTCTACCTCTTCAGCATAATAATGATTTACACATTAACCAGTTTATTTTCCAATACCTCCTTCATACATTTATTTTGTGAAAAAACGATTAGGCATTTATATCCTGGCCAATGGCCAACACATAGGTAAAACTGTAAATGCAGCGTGGAGCCTCTGTCCTTCCACAGAGGTGCAGTAATAAGAGAAGGGGTATCACAATTTGCCCAGTCTAGCAAGCCCTGCGAGCTCAATCCTGATGATGGTGGATGCTATATCTCAATGCTTATCTTTTAACAGCTCTGCAGCATGCTGCCCTTGCATGTATGACCTCACTCCGCCTCATGGCATTTAACTGAAGACACAGTGGGATTTCAACTTGTCATATTTTTGCATTTATGGGCACAATGCTGCTGCTGCATTGTTATGATAAATAAGGTTTGATGTTGCCTGCTTTTTCCAGTTCTCTCCTCCCAGCTGTAATCTGTGAGGAGTGGATGATTAGAGTTTTGTTAAAGACTAACAATCCACACCAGATGCTGGGTCATAAAACATCCACTGTATGGATACAGCATGTCCTCTCTTGCCTTCATTCATTAGCCCTGTCTCTTACCAACTGCTTTTCTTCTTCTCATAAATTTCCTGAAAGATTTAAGGAACGAGTTGCAATATAGGAAAATGTATATAAATAAAAATTACAGGACATTATGCTGTAGTGATTTATTCCCAACTAATCAAACCGAGTATATTTTATAAAAAATATTTAGTTTGGACTTTTTTTTTTTTACCAAAACAATTCAATTATAATGTCTTTGACAGACCAGTTTTGTGTAAGTACAAAGAGACCATGACTCACAACTTTATGTTGAATTGACCAAATTTTTCATGAACATAATTTTTAGTGCAAGACATTTGTATTATTACTGCTACTTGTACTGATTTGATGAAAAGCATAATTTCATTCCATCATTTTTTTCTTTTCAGTTTCACAATGAAAGTGTGAAAATGCGTCTGTCCACAGCCTGTGTGCAGTTGCCACAGCACAGGTGTTGAAATTGGCCTCACGGAACAATGGTTAATTGTTGACCGTTTTTAACATAGACACTGTAATGAGTGCCTTGTGCCTGGCCAGAGTCCCACAGCACACTGCGTATTAATCAGTGCTCATTTGTCATAATAGGAGGTAAACAGAGCTACAGGCGCCGCTTAGTCATAGACAATAATTACCATTACACACAGGAGTGAAACAAACGAGGCAGGTTGAGCGATTTCTGTAGATGGTTTCACAGCAGGCTAATAAAGCCGAGTGACATCTTTGCTGCCCTTTTTCTAAGGTTCTGAAAAATGTATCTTGTGTTAAATTACTATATATATATATATATATATATATATATATATATATATATATATATATATATATATATATATATATATATATATATATATATTCCCCTATACCCCACAGAAAACCCACAAGATACTGAAGAACATATAGACAAATAGCACTTATTCTGTTCGACACATGAACTGACTCCAGAGTTCTAACCCATTGCATTACCATATCACCATAACCGTGATAATACCACCACCAGTTTCACATATACAATAAGATTCATATGTTGCTATTGAATACACTGTTACTAAACTACAAAATGTAAATTAAAACTTCTTTTTGTTCTGTCCATCCATCCATTGCTTCTTTTGAAATAAATGCAGAATCTTTATTTAAGCGGTGGATCCCTTGGAATTAGAATTCTGGTTTCCTTCTGTTTGCTCCTGTCAGTTTTGCTCTTATGAAAGTGGCCCTGCAATAGGATTTGCTCAATTGAACTTTCTTGCTCACTGCTAAAATGGGAATTAAGACGAAAAATCCACTGCTGGAGCTACTAGTTTATTCAGCTTCAAGTAATGAAGCACTGTGCTTTTGTCTTAGATGGTGAGTAATGAGCATTGTGAGGCTATAGCCCTGCTCTGCCCTCCTCCTTCATGACACTCATTACCGCTACTCTTGGGCACAGACTCTTACTCGTTTCTACACCCACACTTACACCATTTATCTCGGCTCCATTTCCAACATGTAATGTTCCAGCCATTCAACTTGCGGTCTCCTTCACAAATACAGACATAATTGGCAAATACAAGCAAAGCAGGTATTACATTTATGTCAACATATTAACAAATAGCTACATTTTATGTGATATCAGTATATCACTTGATCTATGTGTAGCACAATTGTTGGCAGCTCTTCACATAGTACTTTGCGTTTATTCCACACAATGAGACTTGAGAACACACGCCTGGTTTTGTTTTAATACCTGCCGCCACTCGATGTAGGAGATAATGCCATACATTTTAACTTGTTCTTTAGGCCTTTGAGAGTTATAAAAGTCCAATAACACCACAGATTTAACTCTTCAGTGAGCATAAGCTACTTTATTATATGGTTAGCGTTGTGATTTTAAAAAAACAAGTTGATTGGGTTGTATTACAGACAACATCCAACTAAAGGTTTAAGAAACAAGTTCTGGTTATTGGTGTACATGCTAACATTAAGTTAAAAAAATTTAACTGGGTTTTATTACAGCTTCAGTACTAAGAAATCATTCCAGCAAATAAGTAAATACTATTTATATTTCTAAAAATAATTCTGTAATTTCAAAACTCTAAAATAACTATAGAATTTCCTTTTACAATAAACATTTTTCTTAAGATGCCTGCAATGTTAACACGCTTCATAAATAATGAGCGTCTTAAATCAGCTGCAATTAAGTGTAGTTAATTGGTATTGCTGTCTTGATTTATTGTTTTTTTTTTTTTTTTTTTTCATCCAAGAATTATTCAAGAATAAATAATTAATTTATTTAACAGGGAGGCTTTTACAAACCATAACTGCTCTTTTCATTAGGAAATGCTTTATGATGGATTGTTGTTTCCTGGGAAACGTAATTCATTTCACAAGCATATCATAATGCTTTTTTTAAATGTAAAAGCAATGGGTTTTGACATTAGCCATGATCTCAATGCAAAAAAAGCTTTTAAAATAAACTGATTCTAAAACATTGCACAGATGTACCGTATATTTTTTTTATTGCTGTACGTGTTATTATCCCCAAGATGATGCATTTGTATTAGCATAATTAAGGAATGAGTTAATACTATCTTGGTTAATTGTATCTAACAACAAGTTAATTTAGAGCTGCCATAATTGGCTATATAAAGTCTAAAGGATGTGATGGCCAGAATGTACCATTATATAGTCTTAGTATAAATTTACAGTGAATTCTCATTTTTACAATTGATTTAAGAATGTGACCTCTCTCTCTTTCTCTCTCTCTCTCTCTCACACACACACCACACATGCCACACTCAGACTCACACACATACTTTGCTGAAGCAGGCTTTCTGTCACGTCTATGGCCCGTCTGTGTCCTCATCGAGCACAAGGACAATAACTTCCACAGGCTGTGATTAATACTCACCAGCTGACTCTAATCACCACATAATTAATAGTTGATGTGGTGGCTTAGAAAAACACCATTGCCATTAACCTGAGCAGTATTGCTTCTGATTCCTTCCACACCTCTCCAAATGTTTCTGGGGCTCTGGCCAAAAATGGGGAAATTAAACGCCATCTGCATTTAGACTCTACTTTGTGAACGGAGGATTATCTGTTTGCAGTGTCAAATAGTTCAGAGCTTTAGAGCCCTCAGGAAGAATATGTCACTGGGGTTCACAGGGTTTTCATGATTCCTTTAATTAAATATCGTAAAATTAGCATCAGAGTTGTTGCACCATACATACAAAATGATTAAAGAACAAAGATTTACCTAATATATATATATATATATATATATATATATATATATATATATATATATATATATATATATATAAATTTTATATTAATCTGAAGTTGACAGCAGAGAATTGGTATTTTCAATTTAATGATGCTACTAAACATAGGAAAAAAATTGCAAAGGTATGAATGTAAGTAGACGATGTATAAAAAATAATCATGCAAATAAAAGAATATATATATATAGGAACCAAACTCATCACTTCTTTGTCATGAAGGGACAATAATACCTACTGTGGACCCCATACTAGGACCCCAATGTAGTTTTAATTATATGTGTAGATTATTTAATATATCATCTATTTATAGACATATATTGATTTAGATTTTCAGTGCAGCCCCCGTCCAAGCTCAAACCATACATAAGATAAATATAATAAAGTGTCTGCTGAAGTCTATATAATCATTCATATGGTGAAAGTCAGACTGTATTTATAACGGACGGTGAAAAATCACATTTTTATTCAAGACTGATGTGTAGGCTTTTGCCTGAGGTTATGAATATTTCACATTATTTGAAAAGCTCAATTTTCCTTTTTGCATTGGGGTTGTGGTTAACAGAGCATGAGATACAGAACCAAACAAAGCCTAACAATTTTTCTGCCCCTTCCTGTCATAAAACCAAAAATGCTTGACCAAAAAATGCTTGAAGTTGATGGAGTGGATTTGCTTTGCTTGGGTGATAAATATTAGAATAACATGTTTTTAGTCATGGCTTTTCGGGTCCTCGTTTGACAAAAAAAAAAAAAAAGTTAAGCATACTGATGAGCTATACTGTAC
Source organism: Corydoras maculifer (assembly GCA_019802435.1). Classification (NCBI taxonomy): domain Eukaryota; kingdom Metazoa; phylum Chordata; class Actinopteri; order Siluriformes; family Callichthyidae; genus Corydoras; species Corydoras maculifer. The sequence continues at coordinate 2,257,873 of JAFMOD010000670.1, forward strand.
AAAGTATAGTAGTGAGCTAAACTATATGCAGTGGAACAGTTCATTTAGACTTAATCATTTTCAAGTTTGAAAAAAAAAAAACAGTTCAATATTTTACCATCAGACTGTAACCAACAGGAGTACTGTGTGGTTTAATAAAGCACTATTATATTAAATCTTAAACAAATAGATTTAAAAATAAATTGATAAATCAAAAAAATAATTATAAACAAAAATATTAGTACAGCCACACACATTTTTCTGAGTTGTTCTCCTATAGCTAAACTATAACTGCTTCCACACTTCTTGGAAGCTGTCTGGAAAATTGTAGCATACATATTTTTATTTAGGTGGCACTTGTAATGTCAACTACTGATGTCAGATCAGGGGAACATGTTTCGTGACTTCATTTTTTCCATTTTGAGATTATTCAAAAGGTATTGGATGAGGAGTTAACCGTACCTCTATGGACCTTGCTTTGAGCACGAGCTACAGTGATGCACTGGCCCCTCTATAAAGTTTGAGTGTTATAGTTGCTTGAATCAATACACCTGAATAATTAACACGTTAATTTTCTGACTAAGGGGTGTGTTCCAATATTTCTGTCTATGAAAGCCCAAATGTCATGGTCAGCAATACTAACTGTTTTATTGGATGAGAATACATTTTATTATTTTCTGCATGGATATTGCCTTAGACATATTTTATTGTTATCTCTGAACTTATTATAGCAACAATTGTTAAACTTGTTTAACCTGTAAGTAACCTACAGATTTTTCTGTCAGCACTACAGCTACTGTATCTCTGTTCACTTAAGTTAGAGTCTATATATATAAAGGAATTTATTAAACTTTCAAATAAAAAGTAAAACCAATGTAGATTTTAATGATTTTATGTGAATCATAAGTGGGTTCGGAGACAAACACAGCAATCATGGTGTGTTAACATTTAACATGTGATGGCCTAAATCAATAATAAATGAGCTCTGTTTTCTGATCTGCTGTTTTCTTCCATCATTAATCATTTTCGCTCCATGGCTTCATCTCTCCAGTAACATCTAAATTAGTCTGTGCACAAAAAAGATTTTCACATAATGTTCTCATCACGATGTATATCAAAAAAATAAATAACTAAAAGAAAACAGTTGCTCCACAGTTAACTGAGGTGCACAGAATTAGGGCTGATACACACGCTGGAAAATTGAATCAATTTGTCTCCTCTAAATGGATCTGATATGTCACCAAAATGCTCAAATGAATGCGCCAGCTTCTTATCTCAGGCTTAATGATGTTTTCTCTTTTTAAGCACTCAAAGAAAGTTCCAGGCAGCAATGGCAATAAGCAAAGACATTGAATTAGGGTAGAAGATGGGATGCATTCAGATGCTCACTGTGGCAGCCGGGTGGAATGAACTGAAGCCTTGCGTTGCTGCAGATGCAGAGAGCCGTGTTGAAATGATCAGCGGCCATGCACTGAAATTGCCAGGCCTTCCAATGTACTCTAATGTCTTTCTCCCTCGATGCACATTTTAATCAATGTTTTCAAGTTTTATTTGGCGTCTCTTCATATTTATAAAATTTTGATCTGTTCGATTTATTTCTAGTATTTGACAAGCAGGTAAAAGTGGAAAAATTTTCTGTCAGTCAACTTTAAATAACTTATATCCTTTAAAGATGAATAGCCTGTTGGATCTGTTTTTATTTTTACAGCAGAACCTGTCTTGTTTCTAGTTTGTGCAGATGAATGCAGCTGCCAGCTGCCACTCCATAAAGAGGCTCGGTATTTTTTTTCTGCACAATAAACTGCTTCTCCATAAAATCCATTTTTCAAAGTAAAGCATTGCAGTATACTTATCTTCCATCAACATACAACTTTAAGATATTTATTATGATGTTATGTTTTTTAAAATGTGGTTTAAATAATTAGTATCTTGACTAACAGTCCTAATAGGTCCAGTTACACTTTGCTGTACCTGATTACTGTATTTTTCGTTTTTATGTTATGTATGTATTAGACATTATGTACATTATGTAGACATGCTGGGATCTCTGCCAATAATATTTATGTTTAGTGTTAGCTTATTCTATGTTTTTGTGTCACCAAAAATATGTTCACTGTTGTGATTTATTTGTTGCCTCTGCTTTGCCTGTGTCTGAATATGTAGGATAGTGCTGACTCAGTACAATTGTGCAAGTGTACAAATCAGACTATTGTTGAATATTCCTACCAGCATTTTGTTCTGAACAACTTTTCCAACGCTTTCTTCGAGCTTCTTAATAAACCAGAGCAAATTCTGCTTTAAGAATGACTTCATTGCTACAGTATGCAAGTCATGCTCTGATTAAAAATTTATATTTGCATTTAGTAAACTAATTTTAATAAGCCAATTCAAATGATCAGTAATTAAATAGGGATACATTCATTTATTAGAATCATTTATTTACTTTGTATGTACATTTTGGAAATTGTTTTTACATACAATTTTTATCGATTCAGTAATAAGGGGCAACACACAGTTTAATATAGTCAAATAGATTGAGGTTGTTTTAAAGTTTTATGATAAAGCTGTGGAAAGTCAAAAGTTAAATGTGTTGCAGAAAGTTTTTTTTCTATTTAGCCAAGAAGTCTAAACAGAGAGAAAATCTCTGGCACCTCCAACACATTGCCTTCATTGCACTATTCTTTCAAAGTGGATGACTGAGCCAGAACATTAAAGCCTACAAGGAACTGTGAAACTCTTGTTTGATTTGTACATGTAAATTTTACAAGTTTCTCACAAAGCTGTTCTGTATGCCAGATTGGCAAGTACGACCTCATCTGACAAAGTGCCACATGGGCTTTTAAACCCTTTTTAGAACAAAACACTCAGAAAATTTTATGTCATGGATCCCAATGTTTCAGTTCAGATTTAGCTGAAGCAATCCTTAACTTTTATGTTTTTCAAAAAACAAAATGAAGTCCTATTCAATATGTCCTTTAAAGTGTGGTGGTATGGGTGATATGATCAGAATCAAAGGCAAAGCAAACATTACTAAGTACTGTATGTCCAATTTCATAAGGACAATAAGGTCCTCTGTAGCATTAATAAGCATGTGGTTTACAGACCAAAAACATTGTCAAAAACAACATGGGGATAATGATAGTGTTATACTTAAGATTAAATCCACCAGCTTTAATATAATACTCCTGTATATTGCCCATCACAATAGATTTAAGTAATTTTCAATTTTGCAAGAATCAATGCTTAACTACTCAAAAATTTAGGTGAACACATTTCAGCTGTTATTATTTTCTATTAACTTTGTAGCTTTTTTTACCTTATATATTATGTGTAAAATAATATACAGAAAGAGGTTACATGAACTTTAGCTTGTAGACTCTACATAGCTTGTAGACAGAATGTATAAAAACAGTTTAGTCAGTTGGTAAGTAAGTGTTCAGTGAATAACAATGAACTCACATCCGGATCACAGAGCACTTTTTGACAAAGGAACACCATACTAACCATATCTCTAAAAACTTTCTAGTTGTGACTGAGCTAAAAGAGCAAATTTAAGAGCTTTAATGTAATTGTGCGTTGATGTAAGCCAGATCTGTACGGTTTCATGGCTACAAAAAACTTCTTAAAGCTATAAATTAGAGCCAGTGTGTAGTCTGCCACATACTGCTGGCTGTTAAATATATGAATCAAACTTTGAATTAATATCCACGTGGCTTGTCCACACTGGTTTGTGGTGCAATCCATCTTCCACAGACATGATTCGGTTATGTAAGCAAATTGACGCATAATCCTTTGCTGTCGTCCTTGTCGTCACCTCTAAGGTCACATTTGATCGTTGGACTGAGCAAATGGTTGCAGCACTGAAACAAAGCTGGGGGAAATCTGCTAACTAAAGATGTCAACCTAAATGATCTCTACAGTGCATGACAACCTGCTTAAGCATTAGAATGTGTGTTTATCACATTAGAAATGCAATGAAGGCTCAAATGAGATTTAAGATGAGGGTTAAGGGCCACATAAAGTTATTAAAAGAAGGTAGTCTGCATGCATGACAAAATTATATACAGCAAATGAATAGTAATTGATTGCTTATGCAGTTTTGCTCATTTAATTATTTTTTTAGTTTGTACAAGAGCTCTTAACCTTAGCTTGTCCTTAATCATGTGTTTGGATTACACGCTAAATTACGGAAAACTATATATGTATTAATTTAAAAAATAAACAAGTGGTTTTAAAGAAATTTAACTGTAGTGATTTACTGGAAATGTGCATTTTAATTATATCATCTACATTCATTTTTATATCCTCACGCAATTATGATGCTGTGAAAGTAATACATATGTATCTCACATGAATATTCATAAAGTTTTATTCATTTTGTCGCATTATTTTATTTTTGCACATGAGTAGATGCTCAGTCATTAAGTAATGTGTGCAACTTAGTAAAGTGATTTCAAATGAGTCCTGCAAGGGTAGTACATAGTTTTATTATAGTTTATGAATTATCCTTTTTATAACTTCACAATAATAGTATCTTGATTCTTTTTTATGCTCTTGTTTTTTCTCTGCTTACTTGTTATCCTCAACATCACAAAGATAAGAAACAATGTGAGAATATTTCACTAAGTGTTTGCACATTACATTCGAGCAGCTGTCACAATCCAGTGACAAACTGTTAAATGTAAAATTAAACCTTAGCTCTACGCGCAGGGGGTGAGATGTCATATGGAGGAACCTTCTCACCTTGACTAGGTGTTATGGATCTACTGATGGGGTTGTGCTCCTGTCTGATACCAAAGTGTGATAAATGACTGTTGTCTAGATGCATGTATATGACATATCCTCCCTAACAGTTTGACAGCTGCATTGTCATTTTAGCAGCTAGCCATCAAGTTACAGTTGTTTATTCATTCTGACTTAATTTACTGGATATGTCTGGCCACCTTTTGAATACCTTTTTATTTTCAGCATACTTATTACCACCTGTAAATGTTGCATGTAGATGCTAATAAACCTGAGATAAATAATTTTTAAATGTCAAACTGCCAATAAACAGTTTGAAAATGATATTTGAAACACATTTAGTAACACATATTATATAAACAAACACTTACCAGAGATGTAAAGGCTAAAAAAATATTTTAAAATCCTGTAGTCTTAGGATACAGTAGCAAAGCCAAAGATGATTAATTAAATTAGATAGCCTTCTGCAGCTGATACTTCAGGCATAATGTAAAACTTTAGAGATATATGCTATTAAAATGGTGCTATAAAATAAACTGCTATTAAAACTAATCATCACTGGGGTTATTACATTTGTGCTTGCCATTTCATTTTACTGCTTTATCTGCGCTCTGCAAACTTCTCTTTATTAACTTTTGAAACACAGATAAAGTTAACTCTGCAGAGTTTTCAAATTAAGCTGTGGACAATTATTAAGCACTTATGATTATTTATTATTTTAATCCTAATAATCAAATTATATATGTAAATAACCCTCTAACTGTTCGCTGATTCATTTGAATTGAATTTTTATAAAAAATAATAAATGTAAAAAGCAATATAACTATTGCATACTGAAAATTTCCAACTTTTGTATTTAAGACTGAAGACAGATGTAGTGCTTTGGATCTGGTTACATTACTTGTCTTATTGAATCTTTTTTAGCATATCAAGCACATTTGTTTAAATGTCGCAATGTAAAGTAAAAGGACTGAAAACTGTAGCATTATGTACAACTTGAAGCAAATGAATGATGTTTAAAGTTAAGAGTGTGAGTTATTTTTTCATTTTTTTATTATTCATTATTATAATTTTTGTATTAAATCTTTACAGCAAAAATATGCCAGTATGGGTGACCTGAAGTACATGTGTATTAGAAACCATATAAACCCTGTATCTGTACTTAGAGTTTTTTAATTCTATGTTTGGCTTCTTCCTTTATCTTATTTATTTTTTATGACTTTTCCCTCTTTTTCTTTCTTCTTTTTTTTCTTAACTTATATCTTGCCTTGTGAATCACCACTTATTCTTAAGAGTGTTATTAGTTACTGTTATAACTCTCATTTAAATGCATAGCGTATGCATAGAATTTTATGCGTATTTATTTGTATTTAAGTGTGGTGCTTAAGTACAACAGATGGACTCTTTTATTATGAGTAAATAGCAGAGGATATTTTTTTTCTAATAAACCATTTACTGAAAGCTCTTCTAATATCCCTCGAGTCACTTTATAGACATGCAGGTTTTTGCTGACTCTACGAGCTGTTGTTTGCCTCAGACCTTCAATATTATCAATGACGCCATGCATAAACGCTATACACATGCGCACACGCACACACGCACACACACACACACACACACACACACACACACACACACACACACACTATTTTAAGTTTATTTCACTTTAACTGTTGAGGTAAGCAGAGGAACCGTGTGTTTGATGTGTGAAATATAACAAATCAAAGGAGACAAATACTTTATATATACATGGAGAGAGAGATAACATTTCTTACTTTTAAAGTGTATTTTCATTATATCACACTTAACAACCTCATATATTAGCCTAAAATCAGAAAAGAGTAAACAGCGGTGGACCTGAATTGTGCAGTGACTCTGATAAAGCAGCGCCACCTGTCACCTGTATTCTGTGTGTTGTGTTGGTCTCTGACCCTCACCATCCTGCCAGCCTGGCTGAAATGGCTCGCTGTGTCTCTGATTAGTTAGTCTCCTCTTGTGCGTGGCTCACTCAGGGATGGGACATCTGCCTAATTTGGGGTATTGATGATGGCGCTGCTGCGCTGCCGGGTGTCTTATTAATCACTCGTGGCTGAGCAGTGACCTTTCCTTGTGAGATTTTGGCTGTTGCCCCACAGCCTCCTGGGATGCATTGACATCCCTTGCCGTACGTTTGCTAATGCCAGCCTCTGGTCCAGCTCTAAGCCACTTCTACCTCCACCTGGCTATTCTGATATTTGACAAAGTTGTGACAGAAGTTTGTTTTAGTTTCTAATTAAGTGTTTTTATTTTATCCTTAACGGTGTTTAAAAATCTGATTCCTTTATTCCAGAAGTATCTGGATTCTACTGTATTGAGCAGTGTATCTTGCATCTAAGGTTTGTTATATTTGACAGATAATACTATTGCTCTTTTCTAAATGACCTTAAATATCAATTAAAAAAACGTTTTGTTTTGCTTTCCAATATGCCTGTAGATAAAACCATTCCTCAAAAGTGTTACACAAAGCACCTGTGCATGGAACGCTTCACATGGGTCAGAGACTTCTAGTGCCCATGTGTAGCTCCTGGCGTCCATTTCTAGAACAGATTGCGTGGGGATTTTTGACAGGACGCTGGCATGGAAGTGCAGGTCTGGCAATTAACCTTGATGTCACTGTAATTACTAAGTCACTTTAGTCAAATGAATTAATTTCCCACAGGAACGACACAACAAAATTATCTTTTTTTTTGTAAATTGAGTCAGTACAAAGAGAACCAACAAATCAGAACCAAGAAATAAAAGGAAATCTGTTTTTATTTACATTTCTATCATTAAATTGAAGGTTTCTAGTGTTCTGAACATGTGATGCAGAACATGTGTTGATCTTAAAAGCCATGTAGAGTTTGGGTGTTTGCGGTCTTTCAGCATCAAACTACTCAGGCCAAGTAATTGCAATAAACCCTCTTACACCTTACTTTAGGTCTTTTGATTAATTCTTAAAATTGTGTTATTTGCATATTGTTATCACTTGAGGTGAACCCAAACACAAAAAACTATTTAATACATTATGCAAAAAGTAATCAGGTCTCTCTTTGGAAGGAAAACCAATGCAGGTGCGAAAATAATTTTAGGAAGATGATCTTATTTATAACTTATACCTGATTCATTTTTTTCTGCTCTTGTCAAATCTAATTACATTCACTTCAAAAGCTCCTGTTTCTCTTGCACTGCGATAATAGTCAGGTTTAAATTTACATTTATTCCTTTAACAGCTTCTCACATAAAACATCAAAACAGTCTCAAAACACAACCAGCAACAGAAAAGTCCAGATAAAGAGCAAAAACGAAACCTGTAAAACTGAATTGAAATGACACTAGTTCCCCTTCCATGTTCTTAATCCACTGCATCCCACTGAGGAGGGAACACTCAAGACTCTTAATTGCATGCTGCTTCAATTAGTATGCACATTTCTAATTATTATCTTTTAATTTCTCGGGTGGCATCAGTATTAAGCAAAGTTATTTCATACTACATGGTAAAAACAACGATGAATAATGGAGTCAGGCGATGTGGAATATTAATTAAAATGTCTTTTCTCATGTGCAAATCAGGGTCCAGTTCTTACTGCAATGATATATTTTTTTGAAATCTTGCTGTCAAAAATATAGTACACATACTACTTTATATTTATATATATATATATATATATATATATATATATATATATATATATATATATATATATATATATATATATATATATATATATATATATATATTTTTTTTTTTAAATTTATTTATTTATTAATTTTTTTCCCCCTCCCCTAAGATGCTTGTCTTGAGGGGCATTGGAACCTATCCCTAGCACTTTAAAAATAATCGGATGTTTGCCGAATTTTAAAACACTCCACTCTTCTGTTGTGGCATCCTGCTGGTCTTTTTCTCACCAACTGGCTGTGCTAATAAGTGTAATCTCTCTTAAACACAGCCACAGAACATGGCATAATCACAAGCAATATCTCTTAGCCAAAGCAGAAATTTATTTTGACAGGTCCTAAATGGAATTAACATTTAAGATGGACAGGCTAAAATATTATGATATTGACTTTATTAAAATATATTAGAGGGTGTCACACAAGGCCTGGTTGTATTAAATTGTGATGTGTGAGACAGAAAATGACATTGAATTGAATGCAACACTGTATGGCAAACAAGACTTCACTGATGGCAGCATTTGATGCATATGCAATGAGAGAACGTCCTCTTGTCCTTCTAACCCAAAAGGAATGATATTTAAAATGGATTTTTTTGGTTGTTGTTTGTTTAAATCTCCCCGAGAATAAAGCTCTCCAATTATACTTATCATTGCCCCCAGAAAAGATTGACAGGCAAGTATCATGTCACTTGATTGGATCATTTTACCCCATGAACTAATAATTTGAATTTTGCACCAAGCTTCTTTCATTGGCCCCTAATGTCTTTAGAGACCTAACAAAGCAGAAACAGACACTGCTGGATGAAAGGTTAGATTACTAATGTATTAATGAGAAGCTTAATGGTTCAGGTCCTAGCACTTTCAAACTGCTTCTCAGAGTATATAATGACAAAAGCATATCTATATGCAACTGTTTTTTTTAAGTTCATAAAATACACATGTATAAATATTTAAATAAGTATTTAAACTTTATATAGAGTTTGAAGGATTTTAAACATATAAGTGTTTCTGTTCATAAAATTAGATCTCACGCATTTTTAGGGCTGTTATTTCCAAGTAATTCATAGAACCTTTTTGAAAATGTTTTCAATGCATTAAAGCTAATGCTTAAGAATAGCCTTAAGCAGTGCATTGGCTTGAAAATAAAACTTAAGGATTAGGAAATAGAACTTAGCATTGCCTTCTGCTGAAGAGGCTGCAACTATGCAAAGCTGACATTTGTATTTCTAGTGAAACCTTCTTTGAATGTAACGTCTGTGTATATTATCCCAAATGATGTGTTGTTTTTAGAGCAACCATTAATCCGTCGTGTGAGATAAACAGACAAGCGCTATCTAGGCTGTATCCCAAATGCTAGTGCATGATAAAATTTTAATCTGAGAAAACTTCCCCACAACATCAGACTCTTTGGGTTATACCCTAGATAGCGCTTGTCTGTTCATCTTGCTTGGCAGATTAATGGATGCCCTAAACAGAAATAGCAACCCTGATAGTCATACAGCTACTTTAGTGGTGTTATGTCAAGAACACCATCCAGATGTGACAGAGGCATTGCCTCCAGACATACAGCTCATCTCTCCTTCGGTTATACTGTAATCTGCTGGGATATACTAGCATTATGACTTATCCCGATGGAATGGTTCAGGGACAAAATTGAGCTGTAATAAAAAAAAAGGGTTGTGTGTACACCTTTTAAATCTGCACTTGCTTAAATTTTAGTTTTCCAGCAGATCCATGATGAATACAATTAAAAGCACTATGTTAAGACTTAATGTTGTAGAGGAGAACAATACAAAAACATAAATTTAAATTAAACTAGGATTTGTCTCATTTAAATTTTTTTTTAAACCAAAGCAATCTGTAAAGTATTGTCTTTAAAATGTGAACATTCAAATCAAATTAAATGATGAAAAGTGGCATTTGTTTAAATATAAATCAATAGTGTTTGCAAATGAAACTCTTGCATTATGCACCTTCTGCGAAGATTGTCATATTGAAAATTCATTAAAATAAATAATTATAAATATAGGATGATTAAGGAGATATTATTGTGCTCATTTAAATAATGAGGCGATTCTTTGTACTGCCTGCAATTAGGTTTGTACTTTTTATAATTAAATTCCATTAGCGTCAGGTTGGGTGGCATGTTGGCGCCGTTGGTAGCACAGCGACCTCACAGTCAGAATGTCCTGTGTTCGACTCATGGAGAGGGAACCCTTGGTTTTATTTTTGTGAAATTTGTGAAATAAATGTAAATAAAAACACATCGCCCCAAGATGATAATGAGCGAAAGAGTTTGCCTCTTGACACTTTTGATGGACCAGTTACCCCATGTCCCTAATTAAGATAAATAGATTCTAATAAATAGGATTTTTGATTTGTTAGAAATAAGTCATATATGTTCTGCAAACATACTTAAACTTTGAGGGTCACTATGGGTCAGAAATTAATTAGTTTAATTAATTGTGTGAGAATAAATGGTGCCTGCAGTTGATTCATTTAGCAATTTAGAGAAGCCAGGGCACCTCGCTAGCCGTTTTGTGATGTGGTTGATACTGGATTACTTCCTGCAGTGAATGAGGTTTGTTGTGACCCAATCTCTAGAGCAATGAGTCATTTTACTTCTGAAGTGGTCATTAAACATGTTTATTAATTATTTGTATAAAAGCATCAGTGGCCTTGCTGTCTCATGGGCTTCTCACTCTCTTAATATTTTTCTGGACTGAGATTTTTTTTGTTGTTGTTTTTTCTGCATGAACATTAATAACCACTGCCTATTTGTAGAAATAATTTAGAAGGAAGTGTAAATCTAACAGATTTCTTTAAATAATAAATAAAAATATGATAAATCGTGTAGATAGTCACATTGTATAGCTGAACAAATGTACAGAATGTTTAAGGGTACAGAGGGACAAAAATTGTTTCTTGATTACTTATTTAGAAAAGCAAATGGTTTTCATTTCCCCAATAAACTAGAATAAAGTAAACTGATCACAAAACTGTATATCTGGTGTAGTGCTGAAGAAAAATGTGTTGGAAGAACATCTGTCCAAATACATGACACTAGTCTGATGTAGTTCCATCATTAGTATGATTTGTGTCTCCTTTCATGTAGTTTTTTTTTCCTTGCCTTTATTTCTCTACAGTGTGTGACCTTTGTGCCATGGCGATGCTAATTGCTGTTTAAATTGGCTAGAGATGAGCGATATCTTTGCCTTTTTGTGCTCCTTCTTGTCCAGACCTTTTGTTTGGACCAAGGACATGTGGAGAATGGACACACACACACACACACACACACACACACACACACACACACACACACACAGATGTTGATTTGCACACTATATATCTTGTTGGATTTTTTGAAGCGGTTTTTCAAAGCATTAAACTTTTTTAGATGCATGGTTAAATGTGTAATTTTTTTTTCTGGTCTGAATGACAAACCTATATTCATTAAGATGTGTGTCTTGCTACATGTTTCCATATAGTTTGTTTCTACATAATATATCTAATTGCCTTTCAATTGTGTTTAATATACTAAAGTAGTGTATTTTGCCCCAAAGCAGAATTAACCCAAAGTTTACACAGTTTACAGATTTAAAAAACAAGATGAGCTGCTTATTAAACATGGATTGGGATTTACTAAGACACTTGTGGCCTTGATGTAGAAATCATATATATTTTTGCTCTTCGCAATAGTAAATTGATAATCTAAGTGTGTGTGTGTGTGTGTGTGTGTGTGTGTGTGTGTGTGTGTGTGTGTGTGTGTATGCGCGTGTGTGTTTTAAAGATACTTCACATTATGAAAATCAAAACCTTTTTAAACACTCAGGCTGTGGGGACTTAATTATGTAGTTGTGTATGTAAGATATATGGTTTGTGTAGAGTAGGTTTGGGTGGGGTTAGTTTAAGAGTTTTCAGATTTATAAAGTTTTTTTAAAATGAATTTAAATATGTGTATGGGGTATTATTGTGCTAGATATAGGATGCGTTTTTAAAACATGACTCTACTACTCTACTAAAAAATCTACTAATTGTGTGGCCTTAGGTAAACAAAAAAATGCAACTTACTGCGAACAGACTCAACTGATGCCAGAAAGCTAATGCAAAATGCACAGTCTTTTATTTTATCCAACAACCTCCAGTCAGATTTGAACATGGAGGCTTATGAAGAGGGCATGCTGCCCTGGGAGCACTGCCATATTTTACAGTGGAGAAACAATCACACAAATGCAAATGTGACTTACAAATGGGCACTTGAGTGCTCTGCTGAAAGGAACTTAGGCTTTTAGAGACATGAGAGGCAGAGGTGGTTGGTCATAATTGCAAAGTCTCCTTAGCATTATGAACAATTCTTATAATCTGCTGAAAAAATAATATAACTCAATATCGGTAGCAAGCTGAGGAAAATCAGAAACAGTAATTTAAAGATCATAATAAAGACTTCATTGATTTATATTGTACCATAGTTTATAGAATACAATTCTATAATGATCTAAAAAAAATTTAAATGCCTTCTGACAAATACTCTGAACTCAGAGAAATGATTAAAGTGTTCGAATTTCTTCTTATTCCTACAATATTCAGGTGTGATATTTTTCTGACATTAACCTAGGAATTCAATGCGCAATCCCAAAATAGCTAAAAAGTTTCTAGTACTTTAGAACACTTAATGAAGATGGACAAAAGTTTTTGTCCCACCACAGTTCACACTGAGCCTTCAGTAACCAAATTACTAATGCAAAGAGACTTCAGCGTTATATAAGGCACATAACTTCACCAAGGCTTTGTTTGTGCTATCTATGCAAGTACAGACTGGGTGAAATTACCGTGTTAAAGACGAATTTGCCTGAGATGAATTGTCAATTAGGTGTGAACTCATTAGAGGAAATGGATGTTTGCGAGAGAGATAGAGCGATGATGTGCATAAAAAGAAGGGTCATTTCCGGAGAAACACATCAATTTGGAAGCTGCTAATTATCTGTGCAGTGTCTTGTCCATCCCTGCGATTTCTTTCATGATGAAAGTACTGACCTAATCAAGCAAATAACTCTGATTATAGCCTGTGGGATTTAGGGATTTTATAGACATGTGTTAAAATTTTAGAACAAATTTTCTGAAAACATCCAGAAAGTGAAATATAGAATCTTTATACATACATATAATTATACATAGAGTTAAAATGTAATTAAAACTTTTATAGCACTTATTTACTGCAATTTGTTTGAATCCAAGTGCGTTTTTTGAAATCTGGCCAGTGGCAATTCTTCAGCAAGTTAAGATTACTAGCTGGATCTTGCCTTTTATGGCTGTGCATTGTAGAATTTGTGAAATTTATGGTGTTTACTACAAAATACTGAACCTTGTAGCAAAGGTTGGAAAACAAATCAGCCTAAACTGCACAATAAGCAGTTGTATTAACACATAATACCTGTATAAAGGCAGAAGCCTACGCAGTGCAGTACACTTACAGTTGCATCCTGATTAGATCATTGGGGTTTGACGGTGCAGAAAAGAAAACTGTTCAGAGCTAGTAAGTGATATTTATGGCATGTTCCATCTAGATATAGCAAGTGTGAATCAGACCACCTGGGCCAGCAGTCCTCTTGGCTATAAGGTGCTGTTATGTTGCTTCCATATGGCCACTACCGCCCACAGTCTCTCAGCTCCCACTGTCTGCCACATGAGATTAATCCACCCCAACCACATAATTCAGCCTACGCACTTAGTGTATTTCTGCATTTGCAAGCCTTTCTATTTGGCAAATTATTCAGTAGTATAAGCACTATATTCCTAAAGCACAGCAATGTCACAATAAAGGTGCAATGTTAGAGCTATATATCTGTCATTGCATATGTGTTTTCACCCTATTGCTAGGATAATGTTCTTCTGATAGACGTAATGAAAGCAACTATCAAACTTAAATGCTTTACTAAAGTGGTTTTGTTATATGTATGTGCTAAATAAATGCAGTAAAATAAATAAAAGGGCATTTGGAAAACAAATATGAAATACACAAAATAATTTTATAAAAGAATAAATAAATAAAATGAACCAATAGCAATATGTCCTTTTTTATGGATTGCTTATAATTTATTGCCTTATCATATAAATTATCTTATAGATAAAGGAACAATAAATGTGAAAGTTAAATTCTCTTGGCATGTACAAGATTTAAACATGATGTTGTGGATTAATCTCCATTCATGGTTTTCTCTGCTCTGCAGTCTATTATCGAAGTAATTCGAACAGCTTTACACCTTCTCAAGAGCAAAGTTTTTCCTTTATGCAACTAAAAAGGCTTGTCAAGGTAGGAGGAGGTACTCTTTAGACCATTTCCCACTGAGGGCTGTAGCAGTGGGTGCATATATACTATGGTGAGGAGTAATTGTGTTGGCACACCCACAGTAGGTAATGCAATGTTGATTGCTGGGAGATAACCACTAGATTGTGAAGGGCATGAGTGCTGTAGACACCAACTGCATGCTTTATTCTCTGTGAGAAAGATGGGGGAGGAACAGGGAACTTAAGGCAATAGTGAATGCACTAAGTAATTTCCTGGAGTACGAAAATCAAATCAGTTTGTCCTTGTGGAAAAAATTGAATGACTATGTGGCTCTTCTTCGCTTGAAGAGATCACAAACACTGCACTGCACAGCAACTGTTCTTAAACGGTAGGTTAAAAAACATACAAGAATTAAGAATGACTTTACGTAAACGATACAATAATTCAGAAATGAATTCAATCTTATATGAACCTTTAGTCATTATGCATTAGACATACCTTCTAAATTTCACTCAATTTTTAATGGTAGTACAAAACTCATAATTTAGCTTTTTTTTGCCAGGTCATAGGCTTTAAGTAAAGTGTATTAACCCCTCTTTACAATATTAGACATGCACTGGCCACTTTATTAGATTCACATTTTCTGTTTCCACACTCATGGTCTGTTTTGAAATTATTTGGTTGGTGCATTGCAGTGAAACTAATTGTGTTGGTCGTGTGTTACTGTGTGTTCCATTGGAGTTTGTAAACATTCTAATGATGTTTCTGGGTGGTGAATGACCTAAGAAACACAAATAATGTCTTATTACCAGAATATTGTTTGCAGTGTCCTATAAGCACAAATGAACGGTTTAAGGATGACTAACACAAACTGTTCAGCAACAGATGAGCTACTATATCTAATGTTACAACTACATAGGGGACCATTGAGCTAGATGTGTCTGATAGAGTGCACAGTGATTGGACATGATGTTTAAAAACTCTAGCACAACACACTCTAGCACACTACCACCATATCAGTGTCACTGCTGTGCTGAGAATGATCCATCACCTGATAAAGCCTGTTCCGTGGTGGTCCTGTGGGAGTCCTGACCATTACAGAACAGTGCAAATGGGTGGACTTAAATTGTATGATGAGAAATAAATGAACTACAGTCTTCTATTGTACAACTACAAAGGACATCTATATGGTACCAGACATGGAAAAACGGAAATGAATATAAAAATAAAGATCAGTGAGTTTATCTATCATCAAACAATAGTGAGACTATTATAAACATAATAGTTCAATTTCAAGACTTAAAAACACTGTTTGTGACTATAATGCAATTCAGGCTAGTAAATAAAAATCAAATCAAATCAATATTCTTTTCAGTTTTAGTGTTTAATCATACAAGCAACATTATTTTAGGCCAAAGTTTCCCTTTAATTTACAATGTTATCTTTTAATCTTCTTCTTGTGACCTTTGGTAAAGTGCTTCTTTACTCAGCAATATGCTTTTTTACGAATTTAAAAGATTCTCCTGCATTTCCACAGCCACCTTCGGATATTAAAGTTGGCTGCTAAGCATAAAAATAATTTATTCAAAAAAGATTTAATTAGTCATGAAATATGACTGATATTAATTAGGCTTATAATGGATTTACATGAGCTAATGCTTTGATGTATTTTGGATGACATGAATAGCAATCTAGCTACCTTTACCTAGTTAAATGACTGAGATAGCTTTGATAGGAATGTACACCTGAACTGGAATGTTCTATAAGTTTATTTGCCAGCATGCCTTTATGGAGAAATGGTATTTTAGTCCAGATGTACAGATGTGAATGTCTATAAATAGAATCAGCTGCACAGCCAGGGATCAGCATGAACTTACAAGGATTTTTTGGAGTACCGAATTCCATCCTTAGCACTTTCCGTCTCTTTCTATCTCTCTCACAGGAGTGTTGGTGAGCAAGAGGCCTGTTTTGCCAACAAAAGCTCAACGTCTGGGGCCTTTAGGGATCATGACCCAAACTCTAGTCAGCTGTATATCTGGCCAAACCAGGTGGGCACTGCACGTTTTTCACTCTCCCTTCCTTTTATACACTACCTTTTCTCATGCCATCTGGACAGGTGTCTTTGCCCACAGACCTATTTGAGATCAAATCCACAAGGCCAGCATATGTGTTGTGTGTGTGTGTGCGTGTGTGTGCGTGTGTGTGCGTGTGTGTGCGTGTGTGTGCGTGTGTGTGCGTGTGTGTGTGTGTGTGTGTGTGTGTGTGTGTGTGTGTGTGTGTTAGTGAGAAAAAGAGGTTAGATAAAAGCGGTAGTTTTTAGAGTTTAAAAATAAATATTTTTGGGTGGATTATTGGTTATTAATAGAACTGTGATGTCCATCTAATGATTCTATAATAATTAGCACATATAATAAAACACTATTATTAAATATCTTTACCAAGATTCTTTGTAATCCATATATATTTTGATCTACAAAAGAGTCAATACATTTATTCTCTTTAGGCTACTCATGTTAAAAATAGGCTGCCAGGAAACCTTACTTAATGTAATATATTCTGGTCCAACCCAAAATTGATAAACATGTGATTTTTGTATTTTTTCAGTAGTTATTCTACTTAACCAAGCAAGTGTAACACACTTTTTAAAAAAAAATTCCTTTGGTCTGTTTTTCTATTTTTACAGAACATTAGTGGCCAGTATATACATTTACAAGCATTACCAAGAAAGACTTTTTAAAAATCTTTCACTACAATTCAGATCATATTAGTATTGAAACTAAATAAAGAAAAAAAAAAGAAATTGCGAGCTCCACTTTTTTCAGGTAAGATTGTGGTTTATTAGATGGCAGCAAAAGCAGAACAGGTCCTAAGGCTCCGGACCTCAGAGGATCTGCTGTCACACTCAGGGTACCCTGTTAGATCGCCTCTGAAAAATAGGTTTGGGCGTAGTGCAAATGCACCTTGTCTCCTAGCAATTCTTGAGTTTGACTTGCACCCCTAAGCACTTGTGGTTCTGCCTTCAAGTAAGATAGACTCAGGTGAATAAAACACAGCATTGACTTGGCAAGGTTAAATCCTGACCAGAAGAGCATTGTGATGAATGTAATAAATTGAGAGGTGATCCACATGCATGCACGCATGTGGTTGAATTTAGGTCAGAATTTGATGTGGAATAGATTCACTCTTATTTTGCTTTGTTTTCCGAAACACTTTATTATACAAACATGTGTCTGTTTATCAGGATTTTTTTTGTCACTATGAATAATAACCAGACTAGAAAAAAAAAAGAAATATGTTGTAGTTTATCAAATGATTTTTATTTTTTCTTTGTGGAACATACCAATATTTTCAAATGTATGATTCACATAAAAAAACATATATACTATAACACTGTCATCAAGATAACATTTAATATAGTGGTAGATAGTTATATAATTTTAGCAGATAGTGAGCATACAAATAATATGTTTAACACAATGGAATATCTAAATAAGTCAGACTTAAGGACATGATAGTGTCTCTGGCACATTCAGATCGGGTTATTAGTCTAATGACTCTTTCAGAACTTTGAGGTGAATTTCCTCCAGTCCTCACCAGCATGAGCTCTCCACCTCCACTGATGAAAAAAGAAGAAGGATTCGTAAAGACTTTAGCCTGTGCCAAAGTGCTTGTTAATATTCCCATCTGGAGATCCTTTAAAAGCATGATGAATGATTCCGAAACACATCGCTGACATTGTACATTAGCCAACATTTATCAGGGTACTAAGCACTCCTGCACTGGGGTAAGGAAATGTACTCCCAGACTGTAAAATACACATAGTAAATTCACATGTTATTAAAATATAAGTTTTTTTAAAGGGGCTTTAGAGACGACATCAGGCTGAATAGATTTTTAGGATCCCTCCAATCACTTATATGAAATTTCTGCCATAGGTCTAAATTCTTAATCCCTGATTGATATGTATAAAATCGTTCTAGTTCTGAGGTACTTCAAAAAAGAAGTGCAGGAAGAATCGCTTATCAAATGAGATATTTCTTATAATCCATTTGAAAATTGGTCTATTACAGCGTTTATTCATCAGGATGTCTCACAGTCTGTCTACCAGGAGCAAACCAGGTGTAGATTTTTGTTCTCTGTGTGTTTAATGCTTCACACTGAGCTCATTTATACATGAATATGGCTAGAGCTAATGTAAGAATATTTTTATTGCATGTAACACTACTTAACAACCAGAATTTGGAATCATTTATTTTATTTAGATTTTAAGAATAATGATAAAAATGTTGCAAAAACGGACAGCAATTACATTACAGCAATAAAACGTCAAACACTGATTAAAAATGTATAGTCGCCTGAAATGAATAGCAAATATTTAAAGATTTAATAAAGCTGTTTAGTGACAATGTTCTAACTGAGTTGAGAATATTGGGAAGCACCAGAGTCCATGTGAGCAGTGACCATTGTGAAGACATCCAGCTGACAGCAACGGAGGAGCTTTTGATTTCTTCAGAATAAAAATAGCCTTTCCGTTAGGATTCTTTTGTTGTAGTGTGTTTTGCATTTCCCATTGCTTATTATATCTGGTTGGATGAATTGTTCATTAATTTTAACCATTACAAAACATTTTCAAAATAATTTTAAAGAGTCTGTTGTACTCACACTGACACAATGGTGCGTTTTAATCTTCTTTGCAGTTATCTTTAGCTTATTACTTTCTACCATCTGAAGCTTAGATTGTCTGCATGTGTATTCACACACCACCTTTTATAAGTTTTATTTTTTTCTAAAAATAGCTAACTCCTAAAGCAACTCTGAGCTATTGTTCGGGCTGATGTAGCTACAGAGCAATGCTGCTGGCTGCTAGATTAATCCTCTTTGTCAGCAGAGTGTCTCACCAAGAGGCATAATACAGCTGCTTTTACTGGTAGTGCCTGCCTGTATTTACACACTGAAATGCTTTCCATCCACAATACAGGATGGCCAACCGCAAGGAGATGCCAAGCTGCTGACTCTGACAGAGGGCTATACAAGCTAAACCACTTAGTTCTTTAATAATTAAAACCAAACTCTTGTAATTCATGGTATCTTGTCAAGAACAGACATTACTTAACCCAGTTCAACAATCAAGATTCTGGGCTTCGATGGAAAATGCATGCGGAACATTATTATTTATCATTTATAAGCCAAAAAGATGTGAATGCTAGTAAATACATTAATTTTCAGGGTCAGCTTATTTATACATACATGCACTTCCATCATGATTCCATGATTTTTTGCCACTTATTGTTTCCATCATAAATTCCTTTTTATCTTGTGGCCATGTTCATATTTCTTTTCCCTCATTTGTTCTTTTTTCTTAGTAAAACATCATTGAGCATGCTATCTATAATCAGCGGTTAACATTTCTCATTCAGAACAACATTTATGACCTGAATTCTGACTTCAAGGTGGTTCACTCCATAGAAATTGCATTGAAGTATGTTTGCTATTTCTTTATGAGCTTCCAACTGCATTTGACACAGTCAGCCAGCAAATTCTATTTACTCTCTTTAGTCCTCTCCAGCCTTGGTATTCTGGTTTATTTTGGCAGATGTATTATCCTACTTGGAGAGATGGACATGTTATAAGTCATAGTGAGTCAACATCTAGAAAATAGAGCCTCTTCACAAGATACAGTACTTGGACATCTTTTTTTTCCTCTTTAAACCCACTTAAAAAATCATATCCTCTCAAAGCTTCTGTCAAAGCTCGTATCATCTCATATTTCTGCATTTTAGAGTACATTTTATTATGGATGCTAACTTTTCAATCTTGCTGAAGCTAAGAAACAATACAAGAAATCAGCTATTACACTTTATAAGTAACTTCCCCTTTACCAAGATGTTTCTACCTCTTTAAAACCTATGTGATTAAACCCTTAAAGACTTCAAAAAAGGTTTTACATGGAAAGTTTACTGTTCACATAACTAGTGCAACACAGTCATGCAAATGCTTTGTACACAATATCAGAAACCTCTCAGCTGCTTGTCCATAATTTTGTTACATTAAGTCTGTACTACTGCCGAACTCTTCGGGGAAGGTCTTACCATGGAATGTAACATCTACAACTGACATAGAATATTGCAGCTTTACTGATTTTTTTCCCTTCTTTCTTGACTCTTGTGTTCACTGCACTGGATTCATGTTTCTGAATATATGAAATTCAAAGCACTGATTCTTCTGCTTAAAGCAAAAATTCACCATATCTACAGGCAATTTTTCAACCTTGCTCTGTATGAAATAGCGTATTCTGCACTGTTCTCTAGTGGACCACCCCTCATGGTACTAAGAAGACAAGCATCAAAGCTTTTTTTTGGTTCCTTTTTTTCCCCCATCCTTGCACCCAAGATGGTATGTATGAACTTTCCTTAGATGTCAGAATGGCTTTAATCCTGGTGTTGCTTACAAGCATAGAAAGCAAAACTGGAGTCTTGTTTTTGAACTGTTGAACTTTGATTTATTCAAATTATTTTGGAATTAGCTTTTGGAATTTCCATACATAAATATACTACATATATTATGCATGGTTATTTATTTAATCAACACAGTTTACATTCATGTTTTATATGTGTTTTAATGCCACACTCAAAACAGAAATGTGATATATATTCCACCTGTTTGCAAAGTCTGGAGTCATGTCTGGCAATGTGTTTCCCAGAGGAGGAAGCAAACAGAAGAAAAGCATTATCACCTTTTTCTGCAAGTAGAGAAATGCAAAAAAAATTATTTACTTCTCACCAGTTAGGCCCTTTGATACAAAGAATTGCCATCAACAACAGCCTATGTGTATGTGTCAACACAAGAGTCTTTAGGGGATCAAATGATCCCAATGTGAAAGGGACAAGGAAAGTAAAATAAAGCCGGGTTGGAATGTGCAGATTGGAAGAAGGGAATATTCTAAGGTGCACACATGCAGTCAAGTGGACATGCACCTCATACACACACCTAAATACACAACCGCACTCATACTCAGGAAATCCCTTTGTATCATCAATCTCACTCTTCAGTGCAATACCCTCAAGACGCCCTGCTTCTGTTTCTGGCTCTCTCTTTCTCTTTGTACCTAGACGAGGTCTCCAGGCACCTCTCTGCAACCAGGCCACTGAACTGGCCTGTATTAAAGCAGCACACACCAGTATAATACACCGCTGCAGCTTTTAAGACTAACCATTAACATAGTGTTGAAAAAAAGTCAGCTAAAACTAGTTTATGGATAACAGAATTAACTTTTGATGAATCTTAGAAAAGAGTTTCTGAGGCTGAAAAAGTTATAAAGCCATTTCAACGTATTTGTGCTCCACCAATCCACACTCAACAAACAACTTATAAATAGGAAATTCAGGAATATTGTTATTCTGCCTAAAAGTGGTCTAATCAAGAAAGTGACAAGGCCAAGAGAGTCCTGAACAACAGCAGCGTGCATGAATAGTGTTTCAAGGAAAAGTATAACTACTTCTTAAAAGACACCACTGTGACCTGTCAACAGGTGAATTGTTAAATAAAGGTTTCTGAAGAAATCGGAATTTTTCTGGAACATTATTGAAACCGATTAGAGCCTTTGGCTTAAATAAGTTAGGTTATGTATACTCAAGTCATCACTCAGGCACAGTTCATTTATATTACCTAATTACTGCAGTTGTGATGTAATAAGTTTTATTTCTTCTGTGTTGTATATATTTGACCTTGGCTACTTGTCTGAACATTTCAGGGTTCAGAAGACAAACCAAACTATAACACGGGGATAAACCCTTAAGGTGTGAATGAATAGATGACTATGCAAAATAGTTCCTGTGGCATGGCAGTTGGTGTGGGCCACTGTTTTATCTACATTCCCTGCAGGAATGTATTTGATGCATTGCTACGTGTTAACAATAGGATAAACAGCTTTATGCTGAGCTCTTATTGATTACTGGTTTTATCTTCTTCATAGTCACCTGACACAGAAACACTGCATTCATTCCTCTAGGTAGCAGCTGACACCAACACAATGTGCTGCTTTATTCTTTGTAAAAAAAATTCTTCTTGACAAACAAATTGCAATTGACTTCTTTGGCAAATATAAGACTCGGGTCTTTAATTTAGCAGTTTATTGTAACATTTTTGAGAGGGGTCCTTTTGATTTCAGTGAACTTGTAGTCTCAGTTACTTCCAGCTTTCACATGCAGCACAACCAAGTTGAGATGCTTGTAAGTTGCACCATCACTTATTCTTTTCACATTTTAACACTCTTCGTGTAAGCAGCATCTCCTGTTATCTCTCCCTTACTTGCTTTCTCTCTCACCATGATTTTATTATGTTTCCAGACACTGTGAGATCCACTGAGTCAGCCTGTCTGTCACTTCTAGCTCACTGGTTTCATTTTGCTTGGTTTTGCTATCATGTTAAGGCA
Source organism: Corydoras maculifer (assembly GCA_019802435.1). Lineage (NCBI taxonomy): Eukaryota > Metazoa > Chordata > Actinopteri > Siluriformes > Callichthyidae > Corydoras > Corydoras maculifer. Next base: position 2,281,007 of record JAFMOD010000670.1, read on the forward strand.
ACAATGTGAAATGAGAGTGAGTGTTTCTAATCATCTCCATATTCAAAACAGGTCAGATTTGAGCTGAATGAGGGTGGATTGAAAAAAAAAAAAACATTTCATTTACAAATTAGGCTTTTTAAAAACCTGCCAATGTGAATCAGGCTCAGACATGTCTCTTATTATTCTTTTGAAAAGTATATAGTTTTAATTTACTGTGTTTAATCTACAAAAAACACACACACACTCATTACTATTCATATCTGATGATACACAGTGTTCTTGGTCCACAATAGAGAGTTTATTTCCCATGAACACATATTTTAATAGTCCAATTTCTGTCTAATTAAACTTTTTTTTAGCTGTATTTACTAAAAGCTAGCTTTTTAAATAAGTTTTGCAGTGTCCTATTGTAATTTCCTTTCTGTCCTGCTGCAATGAGAATGGATTAAAAAAGCCAAACATTTGTCCAGTGACAAAGCAATGCAACATTTTAGCACAGGCACTACTTATACAAGCAGAACTTACATAAACTGAAATGCTTTGTTTTTTGCTGAAGTTTTTGGCCTGGGAGTTTGGAATACTGACTGCAGTCACTTTTCCTGTTCATCTAATTTGCTCCTGTCTCTCTACAAATAAATGTAATTTCTCTCTTCATTATGCATACATTTTTGTCAAAGAGGTCAGTTGTGTTGCCAAAATTGGAATTAAATACATTTTAATTGAGTCCTGCTGTTTAAAATAAACATTGGAGTGTTACCAGGATACCGTAGTGTGATTAAGTTTCAGTGAGTTGATTTTTCGTAATGTTTTTTTTTTTTTATAAAATTATACAGAATTGCGTCCCTTTTTGTCATCTGTCTCACATGCGCCATGAATTGATGGCAATGTATGCATCAGGCAAAAGTGACTGACATGTAGGTAGTGCTGCCGAATCTATACCAGATGTGAACCAAACATTTTTTGTTTGACAAACAGCATTTGCATCTTTTATATTAAAACTTGTGGCTCTTATAAATGTAACTGTACCATATATATTCCAAACATACACCTGATATCTTTTGGAAGACTTGTTCTCAAATGAGGACCATGTTTTCTCACATGTAGTTTGTCTGTCCCAGGAACGGGGCAGCGAAGCCAAAGCTCAGCCTGAATGTGGTTCTGCATATTATTATATTTGATTACATTTCACATGATGTAATTACAGTATCACATTGTTGTGTAAAATGTTTCTTTATTAAAGTAATAATAAAGTTACGGATACGAAGCTTAAATAGATTAGTTTTCAAAGTTTTTCCAGAGCAGGAGTTTCTATGTTAAGTGTTATGAAGTAGCTACTCCTTATTTTTGCTCAGGTGTATTCTAAGACCAGGGCTGGTTAGAGTGTTCTTTGGGATGGGTATGATTTGTGAGACTCAGAGGGGACGAAAGCTGAGCTCCTATAGGTTAAAATCTGCAAACAATGAGTCTTGTGAATGTGATGGATGAGCTACATCCTGCACCATTTGTCTGTGCTTTATCTTCCTTCCCGTTATCAATTGTTATCCCAACTTTGCTTAACACGCATTCCCTGAATATAGTTGAAAAGGAAGATATAAAGGAAGCAAGAAAGCAATAAAGAAGAAGAAAGAAAAAGAATGATCAACACTGGCTTAAAGTAGAAGTTGGAGTAAGAGGACTCCTCAAAGACTTTCAGGTCCTAATTAAGAGCAGGACTACTATCTCCTTCTGTGACATTTAACTGGACATTCTTGATAAATGTCACACTCATGGCTATGCTCATGGTAAATGGATGCCTCACCAAGTGCTTAATAACCTTTATAAATATCCCTGCCAAGAATTCAAATGCTTTTGTATCCACTCAATCGCATCTATAGAATGCTTCCTCAGCAAAAATGCATCTGTGTACATCATTTTCATAACCGCATATGTTAATATCATTATGGTTTAGATAGAAAGATACAGTCAGATCATAAATATTGTTTTAAAATAATTTTATTACATATTACTAAAATGTTGCTTTATTCTGCTGATGGTCTAATTAAAAAGATTATAACTAGAAAATGATGTTTCACACTATGAATGAAATACACTTTAAATTTATGCTGCCATGGATATAAAAGCAAAGTTTTGTTTCTTTATTATAAATTAAGCATTATGAAATACCAAAAATAGTTCAGCTGGATCAATTACAATTTGCATTTCTGCTCCTTGTTGGTGTCTTTATCTATTTTTGTGTGGAACAGACCTCAGAGCGCAAGCACTAAATTCACCAGGCCTGTAAAAGAGCCAGTCTGTACTATTACCCCTGGGTTTTGTACTTTACAGCATGCATTTATTTTTACTTTAGATTATCTGCTCTATCTGAATGAGAGTGTATAGTGGCTACACTATTCGATTAAGGTGCTCAAAAGCATTTGGAGGGCCTGCAAATAAAAGGCTTTATTTGTTTGCATCAGTGACTTTAACCAAATGAACCAATAAATAAAAAAAAGTACAGCACCTGGTATATTTATTCATTTCCTTACAAATGTTCTAAAAAAAATTAGATCAGATTTGTTTTTTTGTTGTGTAAATAGTGACTTATTATTGACTTTCTGAGAAAGTCAATAATAATATGGACAATAACAACAAATGTATTATTATTATTATTATTATTATTATTATTATTATTATTATTATTATTATTATTATTATGTCATATATTAACATAGTAAAATATCAGAAATAAAAAATGGGTATAACTAGTTCATAGAACATGATAATATATAGAACAGAGAAAGGAAGGCTGATATAAATCGGAGAAACCTTGTTTGTGAATGTCTACTGTAGGCAGTTTATTTAAGAAACTAAAAGTTTACATGCACTTTGTGAATAAATCTCACAAAATGAATTATAAAACAATGAGCTCGAAAATGACACTATGACTGTTTTATAAGAACCAATTTTTTTGTTGTCAACATAACAAAACAGCGTTGTATTTAATGCAATCTAATTATTAATGCAGAATATTATAAACAATTAGAGAAACAACAAGAACATGGCTTAACTATAGACTGGCTTAAGTTCCACTTTACATTATTATATGCAAGTACTAGGATGTATGCAGCTGGGACATGATCATGGACAGGCAGTGATTATGTTAAAATTTGATTTTAACAACTGTATTTTATAATCTAAAGCAATAAACAACACAAAACCTAAAGTGCAAAATTACCTACTCTATTTATTCACAATTATACATTAGTCAAATTACTTTAGACAGCCAATATTGTATTCATTAGAAAAAGCCCAAGATATGCAGATATGTAAGAAGTTAATGTAGATTTATGCAATATCCTGACAAAGTGTTTATCTGAGTTAATTAAGAATCTAAAAATACACACCTTGTCATTTTTCAGGCTCTTTTATCTCACTCAGTGTATAGCTCTCTTTGGACTATGGCTTCTGAGGGATTACTCTGCATGTGTAAGTGTGTCAGTGCACATTTTCAAGTGCTATTGTCCCCCATGCTGGTGTACATAGGCTAATTGCCTCTCCTGAGAAATAATTAAGTGACTACAGTAAATCTAATAGTGCATCTTGTTTCTTAGAGATGGACACGAATCAGGTACAACATTAAAAAGTGTCAGTGGTTAATGTTATGGATGACTGTTGTGTACACAATGTTTCACAATGTGTCCAGTAAAAATGTGAATTGAACTATTATAACTTTTATAAACACATTTGTTAAAATTCCTTTGCAATACTTTTTAAACTTGTCATAATTTTTAGCATCTGAACATTTAATACACAAATGCCACAATAACCTTTTAATAATTTAAAGCTTAATTTGAAAACATTTGAATCTGAACCTTTTAGAAACTGTCAAATGCATTGCTGTTTTGATAACATTCTCTATTAGCAAGGAAGAAACAGCCTCGGGTTTCTAATCCCCTTTACTAATGACAGCACAGTGGAGCTTCATGTACTGTAGGGTTCCAGAAATGGTCAAGTGAATCCAAGTGAAAAATTAAGGTTTCAGCAAATCAAATATGTTATTAAGGCCTTTTTCCTGGGGGCTGTCACACGCTTGGTGGCACAGACAGGTCCAGGATGAGTTTTTCTCTCCCCATACTCACATTTGACAGCATTCATTCTCGCCCACGTATGTGCGGGGGAATATGACACTCTCGAATAAGATGAGAATAAAGAGACAGGGCTATCTGCAGGACTGCACTGGGTTTGCTTTAGGAGTAAAATTGTGATCACTCTAGAAGCAGGCATCCTTTCCAGTCCTTTGTAAATAGGTGTTGGGTGTATCTTTCACCCTCTCAGACACCTTGAGATAGGTGTATACTTATATGTGGAACATTTCATCACATTTTGATTTTATCCATAGCCAGTTCCCACTGTAAAAGATTGTCCAACAAAAGCTAGCATTAATTTAGGAGAGCATAATGTATCTAGGTCTGTCTTTTAAGATATGCAAACTGTAATTGAATGATAATGTAAGTCAAAGTCAAAGTAGGCTTTATTGTCAATTCCTTCACATGTTCTATACATACAAAGTAATTGAAATTACATTCCCCGCTGTCCCACGGTTACAAGACATTTATGACATTTAGACATAAAACAAGAAAGTGAAATGCAGTGTGATGTACTGGAATTCAACAGTAAAAAAGTTTAAATACTATAATTATGTAGTGACAATGAAAGGCAATGTAAATGCGATTTAAATAGTAACAGTAATGCTAATAATAATAATAATAATAATAATAATAATGCTAATAATAATAATAATAACTATAGTAATAATAACAATAACAGTAATAAGTAGTAGTAGTAATATTAATAATGCTAATAATAATAATAATAATAATAATTATAAATCTAAATATATATTATATATAAGTAATAATTAATAATATATGATTTGTAATAGTGTTGTAAAAATATAGACCTGAGTTTGTGTTATACAGTGAGAGTTTTTTTTTTTTTTCACAGTCACAGTAGCAGCAGAATGTTAAAATCTATTTATAATTTATTTTTCATTTATATTTTTTGTGCAAAAGGCATAATAGTGCAAAAAAAGAGTCTTGTGTGCATGTGTGCAATGGATTATAATGCATAACAAGCCACGATCTAGTTGTAAAAGCAAAAAAAAAACTTTCTGGACAATACAGACAAATCCACTCCTACCACACATAGCTGCACATGATTCTAATCAGCCAGTTGTGCAGCAGCTCACAATGTTTTCTCAGTGATGTTAACCATGGAATTATTAATGGAGCCAAATTAGATCAATTAAATACATTAAAAAATGTATATCTCTTAATATTTTACCCACAACACATTGTTGGTTTCCCATTCAGCCAGTGCTCTCTATAGTACAGAGAATAGCCAACACTAATGAAACAGTGGTGCAGCCTCCATAAAAAACCCTGTTTGTACAACAATTGTGACAGGTTGCAGTTTCCCACAGGCAGAGCAAATTCACACACACTTCAACAGAGTTCAGTAAGTGTACATTTTGATGTTTTAATCAACGTTATGCAAATGTATTTCAAACGTTCTCCTTGCACTTGCTAACAGTATTACTATTTATTCACAATACCATGCTCAGTAGTTTTTCCACCTTTCAGAGGTTCGACAAGGCCAAATATCAAGCAACAGCATGTCGTTTTCACACACAGCCAAAACGTTCTTGCCTCACTATCAGTACTGTCCCAGAGGAGCAGGATGTGCAGTCTTGGGATCTGGTACGTTCCATTGCCCTTCATGATGGATGTACAGCAAGAGGAATGGGCCTGTCCCCGGGGCTCCTCTTACGTCTTTTTCTGGGTTAAATACAAACCTACATCATGCCCTTCAATACATTTTCAAGCAGGCATGTGTTTACTACACTTTGAAAGCACCACAATCCATTTTCTCACAACGTCTCAGCATATTATGATGGAAAACCTTAGGTAGCACTTTTCAGGTGCTTTCAAAGGATGTCACAGCACTACTGTGGCTGGGATTTTCAGAAAGTAGAGTCTCATTTGATCTCATTTATGTTTTTTTTTTTTTTGTAAACACTTTTACTCAGGGAAATGGTGCACAGGTGCAGTGATAATCCTGGATTTGGAAATTGTTCCCTTTAAAGCCTTTGTAAGCTGATATTAAAATATATGCATAGGTTATCATGTGCTGCTAAATCAAAAGTATTAACAAATCTGTTCCTTTCTTGCTTCAATAAATTACACTCTGTCATAAATAGCTAGCAATGTGTGAAGGTCACTATTGTGTTATAAATGCAGCAGAAAGAAATTACTAAATCGTTGTTACTGAAGGCCCAGAGAATAGAATTCCATGTGAGAGCTTTGCAGGTCTGTAAATCACAAGATTACAAGTCACCAAACAATGAAATAATAGGAATGACTAGTTTTTAAACATACTCATGTCATTACTTTAATTGATTTCAATTAGTTAAAATAATATCATCTATATTATATATATTATTTATTTATTTATTTCAGGATTTTAAATATTGTAAAAATGTAATACAATTTATTAGAGTCATAGAGGAATGAACAAGGCTTGGTGGGGAGGCGCCACCGAGGACAATGGGGAGTAAATGAATTAATTTACCTGTCAGAGGTTTCACTAATGGGTGGTGTGCAGCCTATGCTAATTGGAGTGAGACAAACATGGTGGAGAGAGTACGCAGCAGCAGAACATTCAAAACTGAGGACAAGAAATAAAAAACATATATTTTAATGTGTGTTTTTACTATTTAATATAGAGATTTATACTTTACTATACTTTACTATAATTCTATAAATGTATTTGTAATCATATTGCATAACAACAATTTATGACGTTTAAACATTTGCCTTATTAAATACAGCAGCATGGTTGTACAATGAAATATGATGTCAATTTGCTCTTAAAGATGCAAAGTGTTTTTTGTGTGCTAACAGAGTTTTAAAAACTGTTGAACATATTCACTTCTGCAGTGTGTAACTTGGTCGGCATCTTTCCCCTCATTTGCAGTAATTCAGTTTCACACTGTTAAGATTAAATAGAAACTTGCAGGCGGTGACATAGAAATTCTTCTCTGTGTCTATTTATGCATTAACACTCCTGTTGCTTAATTAGCTTTCATTAATTATGGAAATGCTACCAGTTTGTATTATGCAGAATCAACAGGATTGTCAGCAGAATCTAGATTACACTGTTGTGTCAGTTGATGGAGAACACACCGCTGGCATTTTTAATGTGTGACGTGCTTTTCTCAGAGGCATAAAGACTTCCGTTAGTCCACTTTCATGAGAGTTGATATAATGTGTGTGTCTTTTTTTCTTGTCATTGTTGCATGCAGGTATCAGAGATGGGCAGTACCATCTGTCCTCTTGTTCCTATGACTCTCATGGGTTTTGTTAATGCCTTGATGTCAGACAGTCTAATGGGTTCCTCAAGTTTCTGCAAATAGAAAAACTGTAAATTGGTCCTCGCAACTTGAACGGATTTTATTACTCCTTCCCCAAAACTTGGATGTTTTATTATAATTTGTCTTGTACATAGATTCTTATCTATCCCAATAAAGAATCATACTGCGTTTAGGCATATTGTCTTTCTTCTTTAGCTGCATATTTCAATAACCATTTTCTTCTAGTTGGATAGATCGAATGAAACATTGCAGGCTGATTAAACTTTCATGACTGGTTCTTTTCCCATCGTTCCGGGTTGTCTTGGGGAAGAAAGGTTATGGCAATGGCCCACATATTGGATGAGATTAAGAGAGGGGGGAGTGAGAGAAAAAGGTGCAGCGAAGGTGTCACCCAAGCTGCAGGCAACATTAAGAGGCAATTAGGGGCTCGGTGTGGTCAGCGGCAGCCGTGCGCTCCGTCTAAATCAAGCGAGGATGGGGGGTCTTAATGAAATGCTAATACAGGCCAGGCAGTGTCAGGAGTTTGTAATTGGAGCACAGCTGCTGCTGGGACCATGGAGCGGAGACGAGGCAGCAGGCAGGTCAGAGCCATCCGCTCCTGTTTGTCTCTTCTAGAGCTGAGCTCGATTAAAGCGGGAATAATCCCATCCAGCTTTATAGACCCACATGCACAAACTTACAAGGAGAAAAGAAGTTGGGCCTTGTCATTTTGTTTTTGTCACACTTTGATCACTACATCTCTTAGTGAGTTCTTTTCAGAACGGAGTTGTTCATAACCAGCTCAATTTTCCATTATACTCATTTATAGTCATTTTTTTAAACCAGGTGTCCTGAACAGAGTCATGTGGGTGCTGAGGCTTAACCCAGCACTCATAGCTGGACGATCACTTTTATTAGAATGATTTTTGCGTTGTGCAAGGAAATACATGCAAAAAAGGAGAACATACAAACTTCAATAAAGGTCCTTGTCCTGTCTGGTGCTCGAACCCTGAATGTTCTTGCTGTGAAGAGAAAGCAAATTAAAGTACTAATTAAAATAAATGTGCTATTGATGCTGTGCCATAATTCACACTTTGACCTCTTTTGTTCTCCTGTATAGCATTTATTTAAAAAGCTTATTTACCACCCGTAAAGAATTGACTTGATGTTCCCATAAATAATTTGTATTTGGATTACAGTCTGAGTTTAAGATAAAGCTTCGAACCATGTTTTCTGGAAATAAATAAATGAAAATGACCCATAACAGATCCATTGTGGCTTTATATTTTGTTAGAGACATTCTTTCCTAAGACCTGCGAAGCATCTGTGCCAGTTTTATTTTAATAACTTCCATCTTGAATGTGACATAACATGGCATGGCATCATTTTAAATCACCATATGCTCTCCTGTAAGAAACACATTTTAGCTTTTAGTGTTGTGCTCACTGTCACGCAGCTCTGGAGAGGTCTGTGTGAGTATGTACATGATGTTTGGGAGACAAAGTTATTGTTTTCAATGTTAATTTGACCTAAAACAATCTGAACAGGAGAATAAAAGACCATGTTAACTCTTTATTTTCCACATACAGAGTCAGTTCTCTCCCCTTTGGACTTCGGATAGGGAATATTTTAAATATATATCTTTTAATATCCCTCTCTTTATACCTGTAAGCTAAAAGGTTATATGGACCGATTATCTCATTTGCTGCAGCATGATATAAATTATTAATCCACTGCATGTTAAAGGTAAAGGGATTTACAACAGACGGTTTGAAACAAACTGAGATATGTTGTATTTATCCGTTTGTTTATTACTCAAGTCACTTATTCTCATTAGGCTGAAATAATTAGGCGAAAGGCTAAAAAAAAGTCCCTGAACAGGCCATCAGTTCATCTAAAAGCAGACAAACTTACTCAAGCACATCAGTTTATTATCTCCAGTTCACCTGACTTGAATGGCTTTGGACAGAGCGAGGAAATCGAAGCATATATGCAGATGTGTAGAACATGGAAACGTGACACTGAAAGCTTCAGGCCATCTGCTTGAGAATCAAATACAACACACCATTGCATTAGCTTATTACTTATAATTAACTAACTATTATCTATACTTTAAGTGTTGTAGCTCATTTAAAGGTTATTAAAGACTGAACTTAGCACCACTAAAACAAACATCCTCTTATTATAGCACATGCAGGTTCCAAAACAGGAAATGGATTGAATAAATAATAAAGCACACCTCCAGTGTACACATAGCAAATTAAGACAGGTTATCTTGGCTATGAATGTATACTTTCTGCAGCACATAAACAATCACTACACTTTAATTCCAGTGTTATGCAACATATTAACTTCCCTGTGCATGACATGTGTTCATATTATTTATCAATAACACAGGGCAGTTAATATGTTGCATAACACAGTTGCACACTGTCCCCATTATTTCTACCTTTAATTTGAGATTTTGAAACAAGAGTCTCTGTATTTGTGTGTTTCTATAACCCCCTGCTGTTCTGAATCTTCTGGGTTACAGAAATCGGTGTTTTTTTTTCAAACAAATCATTTGGTACCTATTACTTGCATCTCATAGTGCACCGCGGATCATTCCATAGTTCATAGTTACCAGCAGGTGAAACAGTTTTTGTTTTTGACACCTTCTAAGAATCGAATGGGTCTCAAAGATTTTAGAGAGAAAATCATCCTCCCTGTTTGATAAATCCATTTTGCATTGTATCACATTAAACAAAATGAAGCAGACTCGGTGGAAAGGTTTTGGTGTGCCACTGTTTTTGCTATGTTATAAGGTAAAAGACAAAACAAAACAAACATTAAGAAAACCAAAAATTTTTGGTTTAATGTCTGGACAGAATAAATGGATGTTTTCGGTTACAAGTGCCAATTTAATATCTCCAAGTTACCTGCTGACAGGTCTTTGTAATGGCTGAAGGAGTCTCTAAAGTAAACCCATGCAGACTTGTGGAAGATATACAGACTTCACACAGAGAGAGAACCTCTGCTTATCCTGCTCAAGGATCGAACCTGCACCCTCTTTCTATGAGGTGGAAGCGCTAATCACTGCACCACCTTTTCCTTTGAAATCTGTGTAAAAGCCTCCATGTTTGTAAGTATATATAAATATACACTTTAGGATAAACATTATAGTTGTTCATTTATACATAATCTGCTAGTAAAACAGAGACTTTTATCTTTTATCAATTAAAAGAAAGTATAATGCCTCTTATAATATGTGCATTTCACATCATGTTAATTAAACAAATTAGCCTTCTGTATAATAAGCTAATGTTTCTTTAATAACACATTTTATCTGGTAAAAGACTGATATAAAACAATGAAACAATGTAATTGCACAAAAAAAGCAGAGAACTAAAAAGCATCTTGTTCTATTTTTTGTGAATTCGGTGGGGAGGCAGTGGGGTCACTTCAGTTCAGCAGACGCCACGCTGTTTTATTCATTTTCACAATACACAGGACTTAATTGACTTTAGTTTTTAATCCCCATATACAAAGTACCATTTATCAAACTAACATTTATTTGCCACCCCTGCAGCTTTCTGTAATGTTCTCGCACTTAAATTTAGTGGATGATATGCTTTATTTTTTGGGTCAATATTTTCAAGAGAAATTTGAAGTGCTCGCTTTTGTACCTCTGAATCTCAATGGAGGGTAATTTGTCCTACTGTTCTTTATGCCTAATGACAAGCCTCATTAGAGTAGACCCAAAGCTGGCACAAGAACCAAAGCTGCAATTTCAAGTTCTGAACAGTTCTTACAGAGTGAGAGACGATACAATAATATTATCATACCATACTAGAAATATTCTCCAGGTTTGCACTAAATAGCATTTAATCTATGGCCATATCAACAGAATTGCAAGGGGGAGGTGCTAGTGGATAATAATGTGATTGAATATTATTAATCAACAAATAATCTTATTTTGCTAGTATTTAATGTAAATTGTTAATCAGAATTTGATTTATAGCCTTTTAATAATGATAATTGTACTTTTATGGCATCGGCTTGTGTGTCACTTGTGTGTCTTTGGCCTATTGTGTTATAGGAGTTGTTTGCCATTTAATCAATGCTCATGCACAATTACATGCAAATGACTCTCAGATGTGACTAAAATTATGCTAATCAAAATGTTTGCTTTTGTCCTTAATTAAGGGTGAATAAATACCCCATGCTTTTAACCCTCGGTTTAAAAGCAAAAGAGTGAAACAATGCATTAATTGCTAAAAATTGTATTGTTCATGTTTTAAGTGATTGATTTATGTCTATCACACAGTGCCAACAAACCCACACCTCTCAGCCTCAAGCCATGAAACACCCCCCAGTGGCAAAACCCTAAAATAATGACTTTTCCATTTGCCTCTTGAGATCCTGCCTGAAGAATGTTATACTTCAATTCCTTTAGAACTGGGCCACCTCTGACCCCGATGCTGCATATTCACTCTCGCCTCCCCAGAAATGGAATATTTTTCCCTCTCGTTAGATGTAGATCACCCTCTTTCACGCTCTTCTATTCTCTGTCTTGTTTTCTCATTCTCCCTCGCGCTCTTCCCATGAGCCATGTGTGCTTCAAGCCATCGCTTTGTTCAGGGAAATTGCTGTCGTTTTCTATTCACACTCTGTTTTGCGCTGGTTTGATGTTGCTACCTGCCATGTGTGGATGGCTTATTACAGAGGTCATTGGTCACATAGACTTTATCCACAGTCATAAGAAAAAAAGGACAATAATATAATAAAGCACACTAATCAAATACTGTATATTATATTGTATCTGCCAGAGCAGAGTCCCATTTCTCTCTGCTGATATTCAGCTACAGTTGTAAAGCTTCTATAGAGAGATATGTGGAGAGGCATTGAGATTATTACATTATATATTTGCTCACAAATAAAACAGTGGTTTTAAGACACTGGATATTATTATAAAGTTTACAACTCACTGTTAGACAGTGGGTCCTCCATCACTTGTCTGTACCGTTTCAATTTTAACTATCTACATCTCCATTTATCCATTGCTATAATTATTGCTATTACAATATACGTAGGCTCAGATATCACTCAGTTTCATTAAACTTCATCAAGCATCTCCTAAATATAAAAATTGTACAAGATAAAACCATGCGATAATTTCTCATTAAACATGTTCAGTTTAAAGACTTAATAACAATTAACTTTATGATTTTTAGATATGGTATTTAATTTACATAATAATTGAAGGAGATGTATTGCTCCTTTATATTCACAAAGGGTATTCAATAGACTAATTATAAATGCATCAATGTAAACAAAAAAAATCACGTTTTAGAATTATAAACTTATAATAAGTAGTATTTTTTCAGATTTGCTCTTAAACATCACTGAGGAAAAAGAACTAAGAGACAGCAGACCAATGTCATGTCATTTTTTCTTTCTGTTATTCTCTGATTGTTTTTTTTATCACAAATTGTATGGGAAATTGGATATAATTGAATATAAAAGCTTCAAGAGTAAAATTGATTCAAATTGATTCAAATGATTTCCCTTAATTGTTAAGTTCACTGTGTTCATTTTCACATTACAGCAATTAAATGTAAAATAAGTGATTTAATATTATCTTTTCTATATTCACTTCTGAAATTAACATACTTTTTGATCTCCACATACTGAAAGTCTGTCTTTTCCACTTAGATCATTTCATCAGCCTGGTTAAACACAACGGGGGCATCGGTCTCATATACCAGACATTGACAGTTTTATGAAACAAGTAATACGGTGTTGGGTCAGATAGAAACATGGCTATAGTGTCCACTTGTGGGTGTTGCTTTTTTGTTTTTGCTGCAATAGATGTCATGAAACCCATCAAACATGCTTGAGTGAGATTGAATAATGTGACAGACTGAATACACCAAAAGCCTCTGGAGGAAAATACTCAAAGAAAAAAGAGTTTTACTGATAGTCAAGAAAGAGTTGCTTTGCAACTGAATAGTTACAGGAACTTATTTAGGGGAAACTCTGGCAGTTCTTAAGAAATTATGTACCTTTGAGGGGGTTTTCAGTTCATGTTTCCACAGCAGTAAGAACTCGGTGATGCAAGAATGCTCTGTATCCTGCTCTGTTCTCTGTATAGCTTCACTGCATAGTGAATGCTTAACAAAACAAACTGAGATAAAATACCTGCAAGATTTTATAGATTACCATCAGATCTACCAAAATCTCACTTTTGATCTTGCTGTATGAATTCTTTATTGATGGTCTGGCCATTAGATAAATACTTACAGACGCATTGCGAAATCTTGTAGAAATTACCCCAGAAGAGCAGAAGCTGTTGTATTTATCTAGGAACTACTATCAGTTTCTACTCTCCTTTAAAAATATGTAAGTACCTGTTTGGTGTTTGATATTCTAATAGTTGTCTGGAGATGAATTGGGAATTAATCTCCAAAAATGTGCAAGGCTGCTATAATGTTTTGTTTTCTTCTGATTGCACCCTTTTTGATAAGTAGTTGATGGTGTGATGGCACTAGAACACAAACACTTCACCTGAGATCTGAGACAACAACAGTCTGAAGCAGTTTTGTTCAGAAATTCACAGAATTCTCTCTCATCAGCTGCACAGGTGCAAAGTGTTGACTGGAGGGCATGAGTGAGGACTTTTAGTGAATTGTGATGTTAATGAAGTTGATGCTGCCTTTGCTTTGTTTGTTTTTTTGGTTTAATGTAGGACTAACAAGGACAAATAAGAAAATGGTTTCCTGAGAAAATGTGTTCATTACATTGAAACCTAATGTCTATTGAGCTTCTGCAGGTAACATTTACTTGATAACTTACCATCAGTGGAGGGCAGCTGAAGTGGTTCACTGAAATAGATGAAAAAAGGCATGCAATGAACTGATTTATTGTAGAGGTGAGTTACGTCACTGTCATGCTGAAAGACTTTGGGATTTATAGTGGAATTCATTTTACTGCTGGCGTTTGTATGTGGACAGTGGGTGATTTCATGCTGGATTTTAGGTGATACATGATGGCTTTTCTGTGTACAATGATAGTTTTGTTATCAGCTACAGAATAAAATACTTCTGTTGTTCTTGTATGCCATCATACAGTTTTAATACAATGTGTAAAATGCCAACTGGAGGTCATGGTAGTAAAATAATTAGCAAGCCTACTGGGTTTACTTCCAGTGAAGAGCAGACAACTTTTCCACCTTTATTTATATAGGCTTCCTCACGGTGCTTTGTGCAGGCCAGTGGATGCTTCTGCCCTTAACTCCTTACATTACATTTACATTTAGTCATTTATCAGACGCTTTAATCCAAAGCGACGTACAAATGAGAACACCACAAGCCACAAGTTATGGAGAAAACCAGCTAAACTGTAGAATTCAATTTAAACCTTTAGACCTCAACCCATTGTACTCCCAACTGTCCCCACAAACTTGGAAGTATACAATTATGTGTATTTTTAATGAGACTAAATGCAATACCTAAAATTCAATGCTCATGCAGTGGGTCCCAGTATTTTTGTTCATATATTGCACCTTTGAATTGTGGGAGGAAACCACTGCAGTATTTCTTGTATTACAGATTGTGTCGAGAGTTTTCCTGGATTTCAAGAAAATACATAATGTCACTTTGAAAGCCAAATATAACCGCTCTCTCTTCCCTATCTGATGTTTGTGGTCTCATTTCAGCAACTTCTGAGATTTCACTTTTACCCTATGTGCCTAGACTTGTGCAGATTTCTTTACAAAATACCCCTCATCACATTTGACGCACATCCCTTTATCCCATTATTCCTCTTGCTTAACTTTGAATTTGATTTCTCTCCTTCTGTTACCCATTCTAATACTTATTTTACAAGGGTAATAAAGAAGGGTGATTGCAAGGTGTAACTATAAACTAAGTGTTATTGCACCCAAAGAAAGTCTTTGTTATTATTGTGTCCTTTTGCCCCTCAGGTACTTGGCAAGTTGTTGTGTTGACTTTACTGAACAATCAATTCATTTTAATCACAATACACAATGTGCAGGGGGGGACGTGAGAGTCACTAATTGATTGACAGGTATTTGCATATACAGTACCCTGACAAAATGTCAGCCAGAGCTTTGGCACTGACCTGCAAGAGGCTGCTGGCAAAACAAACTGATGAGGGTAATTTATCATGTGGCAGTGTTAGCCATAGTGCGCTCTTGCTATTGTTAGCAGCTTCACTCACCTGTCACGCTGCGCTGGGTTTGGCCAGGACGACGGGTTTTGCCGCAAACAAGCGAGCCCATGGAAAATGTCAGCATGGTCAGAGGTATCACTGCCTACATCAACATCATGATCAATGGATGGCTGCCCGCTGCAGGTTCAGCAGATTAAAAAGTCAAACAGGAGAATGGCGGCAGGATTTGCTGACATGGGTAATGAGGTGTGGATGCTACAATGAAGTCTGAACTTAAATAACGACAGGTTGCTTATCCACAAAAATGCTGAGCTATAGTTGCAAGGAGATTTAGATAGTAATACATATGTGTTAACCTCACCGTCAGTAAACAAGCACACGCATGCCGCTAAACTGATGAGTTCATAAATTCATCCACCTTCACCAATTTGAACTCATTGATTAGCCACCTCCCCTCTTTCTTTTTCTACATTATTTTGAGAAAAAAAAAACAATGAGAAAAACAGTTTTAGTTTGTTAAATGTTATGGATGATCATCAAAAAAGCTCAGATACAATCAAATATTTCCAATGAACCTTTGGTGCCATGAATATGGATATTTTAAATAATAGAATTTATGCTTCTTTCCACAAGCTCTTATCATACAGCAATAAATGTGTGAACTGATTTCTTGCATTCTGAAGATTCTTTGACCCATGTAGTGATCCCCACTTGGGTTTTTCCTTGGACATGCTCCAGTAGGTGACAGGGCAATAGCAGAGAGGATAAACACCAGATTTGGCCTCATATAAAGGCCTTGAGCTAAATGAGAAGAGAGTGATCACGTTCTCTATTAATTCCTTGGTTATTTTAAAAAGGGAATTGACTGTGTGTCATTGTCAGTTTGTCTTTCTGCTGATTCTGTTGCAGATCAGTATGGGTCCAGGTAAAATGATTTGGATATACAGTAGGTTTGTTTTGGTAACAAATATTGTTATTGCATTACATTTTCTCCATTCTATATATCTCAAGAACAGTATTGGAATGTAAATAGTGTCTCGTCTACCTCTGACTGGGCTAAAATCGGCTCAGACAGCTGTGCAATGCTCACCACACACTAACGCTGACTGTTAACCTGTGTCATTTGTGCATGACCTCCTTAAATCCAGCTTTGCATTGGGTAAACAAGAGAAAATGAACTGCAGGTTCTGTTTTTTTTTTTGTTTGTTTTACTGGAAACTGACATTGTTATTGCTTTTAACTCTAAAAGTCTACAAATTGATTCAGCTTGTTGTGTTAAGATCATCTGATAGTGGTTTTAACAAAGTGGCTTAAAAAGGTGGAAGTATGTTCATCCAATTAGCAGTTTACTATTAAGATTGCTCTGTGACATGGACATTATGCGGTCTATAAACTACAATTGTTATTTAACTTACAACTTTTTCTTATGATTACAAAACTTTTTTTATTAAAACTGCATGGACAGCATTGCTCCGTGTTTCTGTACAATTACATCATAACTAATGGGATTTGGAGTCAGTTGTGATGTCAGACTAATATTGCTGTAATGGTATTGTTTTAAGGTAGTCTGAGGGTCTAATATATCAGTAAGCTGTAATTATGGTATATGGCATACCCACGTCTGGGTATCTGATGACTCTGTACCTCTCTTCCAATTTCAACAGAATTAACCAGTGAGATTCTGTTTTTATGGTAATATTTTTATTGCAGTTATTTACCTGTCTGTTGATTTGTTTGCTTTCTGTGCTGCTTTGACCATAAATAAAATGCAGCCACGGCATCACTGATTAGAACCACCTCAATATTGCAGCAAAAGGCTGAAACAGAGAGGCACACTACCCTCTATCATCATTGTGTTGGCAGCACATCACACCTCTGATCCCCCTGAGCTTCTGATAAAATCTGGCCCATTCTGAGCTGAACCAGGCCTATTGTTTTGGGGGATTAGATGGGATTAAACATAGCTGTCTGTAAAAGAGAACAAGCCCCATGACCTCTACACAAATCATTATGAGATGGCTGTGCCAACAGGAAGCCTGTGCACAGGATTCTGTTTTCATTTTGCTATATTGCTTCTTTGAAAGTATGAATTCAAAGAAAAATATGTTCCTGAACATTGTGCTGGTAGTTAAAAGTTTCATTTACTTTATTGAATAAACTATTAAAAAAGTACAGAGGTGAGGGATAATTAAAATACTATTAACCTAAATAGCTGTTCAGGACAAACTTTATCAATACCAATTATGGCTTGTACTGCAGTATGCATATATTGTACACACACACACACACACACACACACACACACACACACACATTTTATAGAAATATGGATTTTCTAAAAGGGTTTAACATAGTTTAAAGCTATATCAAATTTTAAGTGTATAAAAAAGGTACATAAGTACATGTTTGTATATTTACAATTTAGTATACAGGTGCTTAAATAAATAAAAAACAGTTAAATGACAAAATGAGAATCTACAACTGTAATGATTCCTGCAATAAAGCTGCTTTCTGTGGCTCACTGAAAAACCTTACTTTCCACTTAAAGTATGTCATGGTCAAGTGCTCTGTCAAAGTAAAATAATAAATCGTGACCCACTTCATTTTGACGTCTTCTTTAAGTGCCTAAAAGACTAAGATAAAGATAAAAAAATCAAACCTGATAAAAAATAACAGATAAAAGTTTAAACTGATTTAACACATTTATTAACTATTGATTTCTTATATGTCATACATAAAGAACTGCTACATAAATGTGTATTGGCAGTTATTTTATTAAACACTATTACTTATAAATTGTAAATACTGCTTATTAATAATTTTAGTTGAAACAAATCATATTTTTTGGAAATTACGTTTTTTGCTTTACGTGGAAATTACGTTTTTTGCTCTGAAAAGCAGATATGACATTATTGGTTTAAGCCAATTCATGCATTATACCATTCATCTGTGACCTTAATGATGAAATTAAAAGGACTCATTTGGAGAGCACAGAATAGCACAGAGCTGGTGTCCCAGTTGACCATGAGCTGATCTCTATGCTTCCTCTGTGCCTCATTGTTTTTGTAATTAATTCATTATGTAGGGATATCTTTCTTGTCAATAACATGGCAGATTAGAGAAGATGGAAAGAGATTAAACATGACTGCTGGTTAGCTCTTTGTCCTGGTATGTCACAGGAGACCTGCCTCACTCAAAGGTTAGGCAGGCTTTGAGCTTAATGATCATATTGTACGCTAGTCCGTAGGGACAAGAAGGAAGTTTGAACTAAGCCGCTTTATGCCTCAGCAAGGCAGCGTTCCATCTCATCAGTCGTGTCTCCTGCATCCCAGCAGTATTCCTTTTAAGTAATTGAAGATGTTCATCTGTTTTGGAATGGAGTCTCTTGGCGTTTTACTTATAATAATGTAAATAATGTAAGCAATAATGTAAAGTGCTATAGATACAGAGGATTAAGTGATTAAATAATGCACTTGATGAATTAGTTAAAATTTATTAATCATTATTTGTAATCCTGGATAGTGCAGGTTTACATGTACTTTTCCTATGTTTTAGGTGTGGTGGAACTGTTTTATGAAATAAAGTTCAGTTCAGATTTTTTTCATCATATGCTTTTCAGATTTTAAGGCTTGTGCTTGAACAGATTGCAGATTTTATGTTACATAAACAAAAAACGTACACTATTAATGAATACAGTCATTTTTACACTGACAAGAGTTTGATGAATGTCATTTACAACATTGATCAGATGAGTTTGTTGTAGAAAACCTTATCAGCCCTGATATCCCCAATAAATACAGCTGGTAACAAATTAAAAAACAGATTGTCAGCCAAACTCTGCAAATGTTCTCTTTATTTAAATGGGCTTAACACTCAGCTGTAAAAAAAAAAAGCTCATCTGATAACTGCTGACAAAATGCTAAAAATGTCCACTTTACTAATAAAATAAATCATCGACTAAAAATGTGCTCAATGTATTTATAAGTCATCATAACAGAACCTGAACTCAGAGTACTTCTTTTATGGGATTTCTTAAATGAAGCAAACAAGATTGTGTGCTACGTAAAATTAGATGTCAGGGAATGGATGCCATTTGAAGGGCATTTCTAGTTATAGGTCAGAGAGCAATTCTTAAGGTGTTACAGTGATGCATGGTGTGAATTGTGTCTGCTGGTCTCAGAACCAAGTTATTGTCATGATGGACAAATCCAACCTTTTCCCGTGAGAATTTCCCCCTGTGCGATAACCTGTTAGAAAGATAATCACTTCAATCCTTCTCTGTTAACAAAGTGCTGGATGACTTGGGAATAGCAGGATTGTGCTTATGCTACTTCAAAGCTCCTTAAAGAAGTTTGGGAAGATGTTGCAGTCCCTATGGGTAACAAAAGAGAAGCAATATAGAAATGGAATCAGTGTGAACTTTTAAACTTAGTAACATGGTGATCTGTAATATACAATAACAGGCAGAGAATGGACTGAACAATGGATATAAAACCAATTGCTGGTCAGAAAATTGGCATTGGCATTGATAAAAATGTATATATATATATATATATATATAGGCCAACGGTTAGTGGTTAGCACGTGTCCACATCGGTTTCCTCCGGGTTCTCCGATTTCCTCCCACAGTCCAAAAACATGGATCAAGTCAATGAAGTTCTCCAAATTGCCCCATATAGAGTGTGTGAGTGTGTGTGTGAGTGAGTGTGTGCCCAGCGATGGATTGGCGCCCTGCCCTGGGTGTATCTGCCCAGCGCCCGAGACGTTCTCCCCTGGATGGCATGGGGAACCCCACCACGACCCTAATATAGGATAAAGCAGTAGATAATAAATGAATTAATGAATGAATGAATATATATATATATATATATATATATATTTCACTTATTCAGTTAGCAGAAGTACCCTGAAAGAACATGACAGCACATGCAGTAGTTTGGTGCAGTCTCTCTGAGGAATCGCTGAAATAGAGGCTTTAAGGTTGCGGCTGCGTAGCTTGGTGTCCTGTGCTAGCTTGTGGGTTGTAACAGAAGCTACTCTGTTGCTCACTGGAGGACCAGCACATGATTAATGACTGAACCAGGTGCTCTACCTGAAGGGCAGGTTACATAAACCTCATTCCAGCTCAGGAGTCGGTTCCTCTGATAATGGAGAACCAATTTCTTTTACAGCGGTTTAATCAGTGATACGTACTCACTGGCATGTATTAATACAAAGCCAAGAATCTGTATTGAGGATGTCAAATGTACAGTTAATAGGAGGAACCTGGGTGTATTAGTAGAGTAATTGCCCCCCAAGGGGATAAGAAGAGGCTGTTACTAAATGGTAAAAATGAATGAAGATTCCCATGGCATGCTAAGAGATCATGTAGTTTCGGGTAAAATAGCATCATATGTGAGTAGGCCAACTGAAATTTATTCACCCTATTCAGCTTCAGGCAGGAGAGTGGAACACCTCATGTGGAACCTCGGGTCACACTATTGTCCATTAAACTCTTCCACCAAAGTCTCTATAAAGAACATTCATTCCTTCAGGCTTATTCCATTGCTTGATTCCTTGTGTGTGCATCAGATAAAATGTGAAAGATTTTATATTTATTTTGTGTGCTCACTCCCTGACTGTATGTATACACCATGTGCACACAAGTATTAGGACATCCACACATTACACCTACGGTAGTTTCTATGGCATCCTATTCATTCCAATTCTCTCTCCTATAGTTATGTGTCTACTGGAACTTTTGTCAATTTATTCAGGAGACTGTTTGTGATGTCAGACACTGATGTTGGATGTTGGCCTAGTTAATAATATTCTTGCTGATTTATTCCACCCATACAATTCAGCTTAATGGGAAAAGAGGTTTGCACATGGGACCGGGGTGCAAGGTGTGGAATAACAGAAGTTTAAAGAAGAATGTGAAAATATTTAAAGGCTTGAACCTTTTAACTGTGTACTGTAAAGGAACAGGGAAACTGCACTCCAGATACCCCAGTCAGTGTATTTAAAATCATAGTAGAAGTAATAACAGTTTATACAAGATAAGAACATACACTGAAAAGTTTTTCTCTTAAACTATAAACTAAATTACCCCTTTTCAAGTTTTGTAATTATGTGATTATTTACAAGTGATGTAATAAACATCATAATGAAGTAAAACACTTTTAATGGCCTCCGTAATCCCCAGATTAAGTGTAATTGATTATGGAGCACAGGTTAAGAAGTGGATCAAGCAAATCAGTCAGAAGAATGGCATACCTTCTTCACAGTGTAATGAAAGTATACTATACTGTTTACTTAAAGTGTAAATGTCTTACAAGCAGAAGTTTCATTTTTTCCCATATTCACCTTATTCACCTTCACTAGATATCCTCGATCGATTGCACAATGTCAGGAATACTAACATATATAATTTGCCCTATTTCAAAATGTGTCTGGAGTAAGTTGTAGGGGACCACATGAATCATGGCAGCAGCAGAGGACCATTTGAGGTGAAAGGTATTTAAATGGGTGGACAGTTGAATTGCCTAATAATGAATTCAAAATGGGCTGTTATTTTGACTCATGTGCAAGGACGCTGAGCGTCTCAGCTCACTAATCTACACCCAGTGTAAACGTTGTCTGGATGCTTGATGTCTTATTGGTTGTGCTTTCCACACAGACATGGGCCATATGCCATGGCTTACTGAAAATGTTGTTTTCATCAATACATTTCAACACTTATATCAGTTTTTCATTGGAATGAATCCAGCTTAATCTGGATGCACGCTGTTTTTTGCTTGAGCTCACACACTATCAATAAACATAAATATGGTGACAGGAATTCTGCATTATACTTACTTTATGTGTATGTGTTTCTGCTATCTCTGTTAATAGACTTATTACTGTATTTTGTAATTAAATGCATATCAGAGGTTAACACATGAATACAGTAGATGTTCCTGAAAAAATTCATACTAAACAAGTTCAAGTTCAAGTTATTTATTTATATAGCGCTTTTTACAACAGTACATTGTCCCAAAGCAGCTTTACAGAATGAGTAATTTAGTGATTTAGTGATTACGGTGATTACGGTGAAAAGAAATCCAGAATTCTTTCCTTAGCAACTCTAAGGATTGTGGTGAACCATTAAAGACTCTTTATAATTAAAGTAGGAGCTACATTTATTTTAAGATTGAAAGAATTTACGTCAGTGAGGATAAAAAAATGCAGACTAATAGGACGATGTTCGTTAATCGCAGAGCAAACGATGACCTGAAAGGTTTAGCGTTTAGCAGAACCCTTTTTTAATTAATTTCACTTCATGTAACATCTAATGTCTAAATGTTCACATAAAAGATGTGCACAGCACCAAGAGAAAATTCCTCGCAAGCCTTTCAAAGCTAATTAGCTATTGGTTGTCATGCATAAATAGAAATCTGTGTGATTACAGTATAACTGTTCAAGTGCAAGCACAGCAATTTGTAGAGCTTTGAAATCTTCATTTTATGTCATCAAGAGACTAATGAAGTTTAAGAAATGAAATTATAACACAGTCCGCTCTACTCTGATAATCTGGGTGACAGATCACAACATAAACACACCTAAGACCATTTCACATGCATATTAATGCCCTGTTTACTGTTAAAACACACTTTATTTCAATTTTGATGAAGTCCTTTGAACAGATTTTTATGCCGGTGAACGAAGCCGGTATTGATGACTCAACCAAAAAAATCATTTAGTCTTAACAATTTAATTGCATTCAAAGATTTCTTGTACTAAAATAGTTGTTTGTGTTTAGTAAAGAAAGTTGTGGACTATGGTTATTTTTCATTTTGATTCTATCCTAATAAAGCAGTGTATATGTAGATCACTGAATTGAGTTTTTAACCTCTGTGTTTTCTCACTTTGCTCTTTAATAGCCATATCTACCTTATTACTACATCTTTGTATATATATATTTTGATATATATAATCACATCATCTATTGCTTGTTGTATTTTATTTTTTTAAGTAGTGATGGATAAATCAGCTTAGACAGTATGACTCTTATCATACCATTTAAATGTATGGGGTAGACGCCACTCCCAGCTGAGCTGAGGCTTCATCAAAAGTCATTTCTCCCTCGGGGCCTGCTAGACTTTCCCACCCTGCTGTAAAATGCGTATTGTTTGACTAATGAACAGACAGCACTTGATTAAAATGTTCTGAACATCATTTGCTCCCTGGTGAAGTACAATGAGGCTCCCCTGTTGTGTGCACTTAACACGGCAGAGTCTCAAGGTGAGCCCACAAATCACAGTAATGCCACAACCATGCCACTCTCACTGGGAGGCTACCCGATCGCAAACAAGTTTATTAAAAATTCATTAAGCATTGTTTGTGCCACCTCTCAGCAGATGTCACCCCTGACACTGGAACAACGAGACAATGCAAAGTTCTTTGTTGCCCAAGGGAAATCGCCTGGACTCCTACAGATCGAATAGAGCTGTGTAAATGGTCTTCTAGAAAAAGTGGATAGCAGCAACAGTGAAGTAATCATTAGCTGCAGAGGCGTTACTTGGCACACAGTTGCAGCCAACCGCTTGCATTTCAACCTGATGGTTGTTTTCATCCCAAACAGCAGCCCATATTCGCTTAGTCATAATTACTGTAGGAGAAACAGCAGTTTACAATGCAAACATTATTTAATTTAGATCCCTCATTAGCAGATATGTGTGCAAGCATTGCTAGCCACTTGCCTTTATTCAGCAATGGGGCAAATGTTCAAACACAAGTGCACACATGCTAATTTCACTCGATGAGTCATGGACATAACAGTAATGACTGCATTTTTCTAACATCGTGTAATAGCTTAATGTTCACAGTGAAATACAATTTTTCACATATGCTGTTAGGAACCAAAGTAGAATAACCATTATGAGGCTTAATTAAGAGTGCAGGGCTTAACTAGTTCCACTAGTTGAATGATAAAGGACCTATTTTGGTGTCATAAACTACTTAATTTCCATTCAGCTGAAAAAGGTGCATTACAGCAGCAAAAACATAAAAATGATTTAGAGCCAATAATGTTTAAATTATATTAGTATGTCCTTGAACGATGCTTTTGTGTATTTATTTAAAGTTCGCTGCAAAACAATTTTAAAACAATACAAATGACCTAAAAGGGGCAAACCAGAGGAGCCACAGGGATTTTGTTATGACCTTCAAATTTAGAGGATAACAAACCGACTAACTTTGTAACAAAGCTTCATACACTGAGTACTGGAGAAGAGACTGGACCTTGGAATGTACTTTATCTCTTTGAGTTGGAAGTGTGAAACATTTGTAGGTATTCAGATTATAATTTTTTTGCCTATAAAAATACATCTGAATTTCATTGCTGCTGTCACTTTGTTTGCTTTTTGGGGGGTTAGACTTAGAAACGATTCATTATTGTAAAAAAAAAAAAAAAAAAACACTATATAAATAAATGGAACTTGAAATAAACTTGTGCTTGTTTGAGGGATCATGTAAAGGTCCTCAAATAATTTTACCATCTGTATTTGGATTGTGACGAAATAAAAAACAATTTGGTGTCATGCCTGATATAAAATTTTTCTTTTTGCAATTCATCCTGAAAGCCAAGCTTAGTATTTACGGTGGGGTGCATTTAATCATTAATATTTCAGATTGTTATTATTTCAGTAAAAACTGAAAGTAATGTCACAGCACTCTCACGTGAAGAAGACTTTTTTCAGTAAATTGGCTCCAAAACATTTGGCAAGTGAGGTGAAAAATAGGAAACTGCTTAGTCGAGTATACTGGATGACAGACCCGTCGTTTTCTGCCACATTCTCACCTTTTCTTTCTTTACCTTTCATGATTATGCAAAAACCGTGCACATAATTTATCCAAGCCCTAACGTTTAGCACCTCTAATCCTGGGCTAATGCTCTTAGCACCAGATAATTATATGAAACTGCAAAATTGGGGGCATTCTTGATTATCACCAATTGCTGAGTGCAGAGAAGCAACGGAGCAAAAGGAGTGAATAATAGAAGAATGAAACGAGGATGAATTGAAGGGGAAAGCCAAAGCCTGATGCTGGGAAATGGTTTGGTAGCTGGTTTAGTAGGAGCCCACTCAACAAAGACAGTACTAAATTCCGACCCGAATCTGTCCACTCTCATCGTCCAGCTACATAATGAAAGCTGACAGGATGTAAATGAGTTTTTAAGGGAGCTGGCACAGGCCAGCCAATTCTCTCATTTAGAGCTCAAATGGGCTAGCCATGGCTCCCAGCTGCTAGGCTTTGTGTAGATTAGAACGACCTAAACTCTACACATCAGGCCTTGATTATGACGATGAGTGAAGCCTCCTTCCTTCTAGCCTAGAAATACTGGGATGTTGAGTGAAGTAGAATAGTTGTCCGGGTAGCAATGGATTGTTATAAAGATCTTCCATGAAGTTTGAAGCACCTAGCAGTGTTGAGCAGAAGCAGAACAGCTATTGACTGTTGTGCATGATGGCACATAAAATACACTTCCCTTAAAGCTATATATATATATATATATATATATATATATATATATATATATATATATATATATATATATATATCAAACAACCTTTGAGTGTGAGATTTTGCAAAATAACAAGTATTTATGAGAAATGTTGCAGCATTGATCAATACTGCAACTGCAAATATTGCTCAAGCCTCAATATTTTCTGTATTGTAAAACCACACATATAAAAGGAACAAAGTACAAGATTAAACAGTTTGCAGACATTAGATTTTGTCATTTCTGACCCTAAGACAAGTTAACCCATTTAATTTTTAAAGCATATATATATATATATATATATATATATATATATATATATATATATATATATATATATATATATATATATATATATATATATGCAGACACATACAAACTATATATGGGCCAACCATTAACCAAAATGGATTATTAGATTAAAGAAAAATAGAAATAAAGATAAAAGTACTTTTTCAGTAATGCACATGTAACTCCTTTTTTTAACCTGAAATGTATTTTTTAATTTCCTTTTACTCTTAACCTTGACAGATTTGTGGAGATGCTGAGTGAGGAAAACGGGGTCCCTGCAGTTTTATCTGTTAAAACTATTGGCAGTGGAAGATGTCCTTCATTGGAAGAAGCTGTAAGAGTCATATTGTTTATTGATCTGTTACTGACAATGTACTGTGTGCATTTAATTAGATTTATATTGCGAACAAAGACTTACAATATGAAATTTGGATTAGCAGGTAACTGTGATCCATCAAAGTAAATGATATTTAGGCTGATGGTGGCAGGGCCTGTGGGAAATTTATATGTGTTGTAAAACGGTGAATGAACGAAAATATATATGAGTGTGTTTATGGCTTACTCAAACCAACTGATTCTCTGCTTGCTGATCTCCAACCACCTAAAATCTTCTCTCTTTATTTTGTTATATTTTTATTATTTTGCTACGGAGCCCCTAAAGGGACATGAGCAAAAAATATCGAGAGTAACATGAGTAAAAAAAAAAATGTTTTTTTTACTTATGTCGTGCACACCACTTAATATCTCGTGCGCATGAGTTAGTAATTCGTGCACACGAGATATTACGTGTATCATAATCTGACAATAAACAGACATGACGCGCTGTTACAAAGATAGCGTTTACACTGGGACATGCGCTCTCCGACACTATGGCTGTTTGACAGATCCACAGATAAATGAAGAACATAAATATAAATAAACGTTTCTTTCTAGGAATCTTTCTAGGAAAGTCGGAACGCCGGAACGCCGTATAGTGCTGAGTTCGACCGAAACTTGTTTGCATGTTCTCCCTGTTGCTTGTTGCTTGGGAATTTCATTTTACCCCCAAAACAGTTAAGCATTGGAGTTAAAGGTAGCAATAACACGACATGTCTGTTTATTGTCAGATTATGATTCACATAATTTCACATAATAAACTCGTGTGCATGACTTATTAAGTGGTGTGCACGACATAAGTAAAAAAAAAATGTTTCTTACTTATGTTCCTCCTGATATTTTTTTTTGCTCATGTCCCTTTGGGGGCTCCGTATTTTTCTATACAAAATAGTCTGTTATTTTTTTTGGCAAAGGTCATAGCAAAAAAAAAAAATTATATATATATATTATATAAAAATTATATATATATATATATATATATATATATATATATATAATAAAGAATAGCCTCGCGGTTTTTCCCCAAAAATGACGTCTTACGTTTTTTTTTTCTCAAAAAATGACGTCCTAGTATAGACTTACGTTTTTTATTTATTTATTATAGCCTCATGTTTTTTGTCAAAAAAGACGTCTTACTATAGCTTTACGTTTTTTCTCCAAAAATGACGTATTTGTATATAGCCTTACGTTTTTCATCAAAAATAGTAAAAAAAGTATAGACTTACTATAGCCTTACGGATTTTTGCTAAAAATTACATCTTACTATAGCCTTACCTTTTTTCCCCAAAAATGACGTCATACTATAGCCTTACGTTTTTCATCAAAAATGACGCCTTACGTTTTTCATCAAAAATGACGCCTTACGTTTTTCATCAAAAATGTC